>OMNN01071366.1:0-21326 GCA_900302755.1 Chromis chromis
TCCATAGTTTTCTGTATTAAACTAAGACAACATAAATGTCCTGCAAACAGATTCTAAATTCCCAAGAAGATCTTTTGCATAATGATAATAATAATCTAACCTTTATTGATCCCCTTGGGGAAATTCCTTCTCTGCATTTGATCCATCCTATTTAAAGTTAACCTATACATACTAGGAGCAGTGGGCTGACACGGTGCAGTGCCTGGGGAGCAGTCAGGGGTTAAGGGCCTTGCTCAAGGGTCCACAGTGGTGGTGACTGGGGCAAGCGGTCGCTCTCACTTTCCCACCTCAACCTCTTGCCAGTCTGGGGCTCGAACCGGCGACCCACCGGTTACAAGTTAGCTTAACAAACTACTAGGCCACCACTGCCTCCATGTCTTGCCACATTTGATCGTTATTCAGAAAAATGTTAAGTCGTGTCCATTTTGTATATTCTTTTTTCATATTTCTTTGTATTTCCATGACATACTGTAACAGCTGAGCAACCCATTTGTTCAAGGCTACCAGCAGCACCGATTTCAGTTCTGCTCCACAGTGACAATTAATTTTCCTGCAGGTACCTGGTGAAGAATTCATCCACCCTCTTCAGTGCCAGTGACTACGAGGTCGCACCACCGGAGTATCACCGCAAAGCTGTGTGAGAGCTCTCAGCACATAGTGCTCCCAGCGAGACACGTCATCCCCTCTTTCCCAGGTCACAAATAAAACACCCATTACTGTCTTTTTGAGTGCAGACTTGGATGAGATTTTTCACTTGAACTGATATGCTTCCTCCACACAGGTCTCAGGAGCTTGTCGCAGTTAAGAGAAAAAAGTAGTAAACCCTTTTTAGCTGAATTGCTTTCCTGTTTTTCCCCTTTTCCCGTGTTATATAATTTAATTTTTTTGTATTTTTTTTAAAGGCACAAGGAAAATATGTTTCTCTGTGGTCCGTTTCCACAAGCAGCTCTTTGGTGTTTTTGTGCATTCCAGCTGATAGATATTTGTTGCATGTGTGTATTTATTAGTGTTTCTTCTGCCACATGAGGTGCAATTTCATACTGAGCTACACGGTCAGCACTCAGCAGTTCAAGTTTTGTATCTGTATCTTGTGTGTTTGTATCAATTTGTAAAAAAAACATGTTTCTACACAATCTCTACGTCGTTTGCTGTGTTTTCTTGTTCATGTCCTTTTGCTTGTTTGGTATTTCAAATGTTCTTTTGAGATGTGCTTTGCAAAATCTCTGGTAATTAAGCCAAAAAAATAATGGAGGGAAAGCTCACAGCTGCTCCCTGCTGTCCTGTACTTGCACTATAGAATATGATTTCATATTCACCTGACAATATGGTGAGCAAAGACATACATTTTTCATGCATTTGTCGAGTTTATTAAAATTATACAATTGTGGAAGTGCCATGTGAAGGAAAAACTATCAATTCAGTTCTCAGTGCTCGCATAGTAAACATTCAAAATGCCTGCAACCATAAACGTTTAACCCATTGTGATTTTAATATGTCCTTTTTAAGATTTTCATGCTCAAGAAGAGCACTGCTGGCCTCGAATGTCAACAACACATATCTCATGATCAATAAGAATAAATGATAATGAGTTAAACAAATACAGTCAGCAACAGAAATCCTAAAATATAGAATTTTAAAAAATATTTTCTGGAATGTAAAAATTGTTATATGAGCCTTGCAGACTGTTTCAAAGAAATATGTTGTGGGAAATATATTTTGTCATTACATTTAAAGATGTATAAGCTACAAATCAAGACAAAAAAAGTGTAGTTTTTTTTTTTTATTGTTTTCAAACATGGTTACGTTCCCCCAATGTGTCTGGAGATCCACAACAACTCTGCCCCTCGCTGAACAAAAGGTTCATCTCATTTCTCTCTTTTGAGCCTCCTCATCTCCTCCGTTGTCCTGCCTGTGACCCGGAAGTCAGTCTTAGCGTGTCACCTTGAGAGATATCTTAATTCCTAAAATGTGTCTTAAGGAGAAAGAAGGCTTCCTGGAGGAGCTATGAGTGAGCACAGGTGTATCTTTGGTGCACCCCGGTGTACCAGCAGCTGGGTCAAAGTAACCCAACCAGCTGTTCAGTTGCAAATGAATGCCTAACAACCACTTTGACCCAGTATGAACAACCCCACAATATGCTGACAGAAACAACCCAGCACCTTTTTGAGTGCAGGTCATATATATGCATTGCAGCACACAGCAGAAATCTGACCGTGGTATAAACCCAACCTCTTCATTTTGCTGACATATCTGTATTACAGTGAAAGGTTTTTACTGACTGGATTTTGAATATCTATTTTGTTGTCACTCAATAAATCAGAAAACACTGTACATGGCCAGAAGAAAAAAGGGAAAAAGAAATCTATTTTTGGGATGTTGTTAGGAATAAAATGTCCTATGAATGAGGTTATGAAGGTAAATTGAGGGGGAAAAAATATTAAAAAGCTTTGGGGTAGAGATTAGAGTACAGAGATAGGAATACAACTAGAATGTTTGGTTTAAGTGCCGTTGAAGTGGAGCTCTCTGGCTCAGAATATGAGAGAAAAAACTCATTTTGAGTAAACAATATATTATATATAAATATGTTTAATTGAAAATCAGAATTCATGGGTAAAAACTGAAACTAATAGATATATGTTGTCCTTGTAGTTTCAGTTGTAACATCTGGATTTGCTTGAGTTCCATGTTTCGTGAAACTCAAGCAAGTCCAGATGTTACAATTGAAACTACGAGGATAACCATGACCTGGATGACTGAGAATCTTCACAGACATTTCCCAAGTTGATTACTTACATTCAGATTGTTAGTTTTTGTATTTCAAATTTTCTGAATTTTATGTTTAATTTGCGAATTCAATTTTATCTGATTTAATACTCACTCATTTGCATAAATGTCCTATAGACCTAGTGTAACAACTAAAACCTCAATGTGTTTTTTAGATATTTTCACAGGTCTGAAAGAAAAAGCCTGTTATGGAAGTATAATAGTCCAAAATCTCAAGATATACTTTTTCATAAAAAATAAGGTTTGCCTGTAATGTCTGTCCATCATGTGTTTTATTATATTAGTATTTAACACATCTGGACTAACACTCCAGACCTTGGCATGGGAGATGGGTGGTTCAAATCCCGGTCAGGGCGCAGGTGGTGGTGTAACAGGTTAAGCCCCTGACTACTGATCAAAAGGTCAGGGGATCGGCCACTGCGGCCACTGTTGGCCCTTCAGCAAGGCTGTTAACCCCTGACTGCTCCCTGGATGCTGCACTGCAGCAGCCCACTGCTCCTGCTACTTGTATGTATAGTAGGATGGGTTAAATGCAGAAGTTGAATTTCCCCAAGGGGATAAATAAATGTTAAATTATTTATTATTATTATTATTATTAGATTACCCACTGAGTCAAGTTAGTAGCATAGATTACCCACAAGTGATACTGTAACTTTACACATGGCACCATGTTGTGCCACAGTGGAGTACACAGTGCGATTAAAAACAGTAAATGCTTGTGTTCATTTTTTCCATCTTTGACAGCTGTGTGTTTTCCCCCAGATAATCAGGAAGGATCTTTTGGAGTAACTGTCCAGTTTTGACTGGATACTCAGGTGTAGGTGTGTCTGCGTGATCACGTCCATCACCTCGTTGAGATGGATTTCCAGCATCGAGCTGGAGGAAAGACGGGGAGCGGTGGGGTGGCATCTGCCTCTGAGAGTAACCGAGACAGGCGAGAGCGGTTACGTCAGCTGGCCCTGGAAACCATTGACATCAACAAAGACCCCTATTTTATGAAGAATCACTTAGGATCCTATGAGTGCAAACTTTGTCTGACACTTCACAACAATGAGGTGAGGAGACACACAATGAAAATCTCCCAGACTGTGTTTACTGAACTTGGTGTTATTTCTTGTTATTTGGGTATCTTGTTTGAAAACAAAAAAATCCATTTGCCCTCTTCTGTATTACAGGGCAGCTACTTGGCTCACACACAAGGAAAGAAACATCAGACCAACTTGTAAGTCCACAACTTGTTGATACTCCAACATGTCACACATGAAAGTGCAAGAGCTGCACACTGAGATCTGTTTGTTGGCATGTAAATGTGCCTTTACATAACATCTTTTGGTGAAAATTGCTTATTTAAATGAAACATGGTACATGCAGATTCATGTGCAATGGCTATGTTGGAGCTCATGCTTGTAATGCAAGGCAAAGTGTATTCGGTTGCTACAGAAAGTTTGTTCAGATCAAAATAACTTTAGCCTTGCTTGCCCCAGCAACAGCAGGGAGTTTTCTATTTGAATGTGCAGCTATTACCAGCCCATGGTGTCCATTGTGTTTTTGTTTTTTTATTAGTTATAATCTTAATATTTTGTGTGTTTCAGAGCACGGAGAGCAGCTAAAGAGGCGAAAGAAGCTCCTGCTCAACCAGCTCCAGCAAAAGTTAAAGTTGAAGTCAAGAAGTTTGTCAAAATTGGTCGACCAGGATACAAAGGTAGGCTCGTCTTTATATATCAGTGCAATCATTATTTGGTTTATTGTGATAAAAGCTTGACTGCAGATGTATTTCATTTTAATGTATGTTTCTTTTAATACAGTGACCAAACAGAGAGATCCAGAGACTGGACAGCAGTCTTTACTTTTCCAGGTTAGTTTGTTCAGTGAGATTACGTGAAAGCTGTTGATCTTTGCAACAAAAATGAATATGTTCCAAAAACCAAATAGCTGTGTAATTTCTCCTGTGTCTCCATCACCACTCATCCAAGCCTGGCAATATACTTCTCGCAGGGCCTTAAAATTCTGCCGAATACAGTAAAATCCAGTACTCACTGTTACGTTGTGCATCTACTCTTTATGAGGTGCTGGATAGCTTGTGATTCACAGCCGAGCAGGTGTTGTTGATAAGTTTGGCTTTGTATTCTACACTTAAATCCCACTTATTTTTAGTCAATTGTAGCTGTATAGTGAAATCGGATCACAGATACAAAGCACCACCTCATGCTCCAACCTGTAAAGTTCATTACTGCAACACTAATGACTAAATGTTAACACTAGCAATCGTCATCTGACTATTAAAGACACTCACTGTAAACTACCAATTTTCTCATCTCTATCCTTTAGATTGACTATCCAGAGATTGCTGAAGGAATTGGACCCAGGCATCGTTTCATGTCTGCGTACGAACAGCGCATTGAGCCCCCTGATCGTCGCTGGCAATACCTGCTGTTGGCTGCTGAACCATATGAGACTATTGCCTTCAAGGTGAGTTGGACCTGCACTTCTGTTGTTCCCTTACAGTATAATGGTTGTGTCTTGCTGTTATATGATATAGAAATGTTTGCTCTTTTAGGTCCCCAGCAGAGAAATTGATAAAGCGGAAAACCGCTTCTGGACCCACTGGAACAGAGAAACTAAACAGGTACTGGTTGTATGAAGTATCAGTAATCACAAATCCACCCTGGATATTTTTCAACAGAAGAAATATGTGTTCTAAGCTTTTTTATGTTATCCCCCCCCCACCCCAGTTCTTTCTACAATTCCACTTCAAAATGGAGAAAGCTGTTCCCCAGTCCAGTGGTCCACCACCTCCTGCCAGTGTGAAGCGCCCCCCTCCTCTGATGAGTGGTGTTGGACCTCGCCCACCAAATGACAGTCTGCCTCCTCCCCCACCTGGAGGGATGCCCGTCCCTCCCCTCCCACCTGGTGCACCAGGTGCCCCCCAGATGCCTCCTCAGATGCCCATGCCCCCCATGCCAATGAGGCCGCCCCCTCCAGAGGGCCTCGCAATGTCTAATAATTGATCCCCTGCTCAGAATTTAGGATTACGTTCTGTCATTGTGTGCAATCACACTGCCCTGCCCGTCAGCCACAGTGTTAAGCTCCTTTTGGATATTGCAGGTATATACAAATGTTTAAAGTCCACATATATTAGATTTTCATGCATCTGTTTGGTTTATGTACATGTGCAGGGCAGTGTGTTATTGCAGCAGTATAAATATGACCACACTCTTTTGTACTACAATCTAGGTCCTGGATATGGAGCTATGATTGGTAGCTCATCTTTTAAGATGTTGTTTTTGTAATTAAATACTGTGGAGAAACAGGAAACATTTGTGTCCTTGAGTCTGTGCCCCTCCATAGACATCACACAGAACGATTTATTGAACCAACCGTCTGAGCTCAAGGTCGCTGATCGGGGTAAAAGCTTGAATTTACTTCAGAGACAAGCCTTTAACTAGGCTCTCTGAAGCAGCTTTTAAACAATAAAACAGACTAAATTGGACAAGTTATTGATATTCCTCAGTCTTGATCTTAGGTTTGCCATGTTCAGTCACTGTTGACATTTAACCAAGCTTGACTGGACACAGTTTATTAGATGTTTTCTGTCTTTAAACACCAAAAAGAATCAAAGTAACCAAATGATCACATGAACATTTTAAATAAAGAATTCAACATATTAAATTCCATTAAACTGCGGTTGTCCTCACAAGTAATCCAAAGCTCCATCACACACAAATCACATCTGACCAGGAGAGCAACAAAGAGCTGCAACACAATGCTGCTGATTATGTTCTGCCATGTAGCTGTAAGCACACGTTGAGACTCAGTAGTTCTTTGATGGACAAAATAACCCTTTTTTAAATAGATGTTACCAAATCACTTCAGCTGAAGAATGTTTAGAAAATTAATTCTATAAAATCTACCTCGGTAGAAAGAGTCCACTCATCCTTTTGGAGTCTTTTTCTTATCTTTCTTTCCCTCCAACTTCTTACTTTTCTTAGGAACGGTCTCCTCATCTCCTTCATCCTCATCTTCTTCATCTCCTTCTGCTTCAGGGTCTTCCTTTTTAGCTCTCTCTTTCTTGTCTTTGATTTCTTCATCCCTGGCCTTCTTGGTTCTCCTGTCCTTTAGTTTCCCAGCTCTTTGCTTCATGAGTTTTTTGTCTGGCAGTGGCTTGTTTCTCAGACCTCTTGATGGTTGTGCTCCTGTCTTCGATTTTGCTTTTCTGACCCCTCCGTCATTATCATCCTCTTCGTCTTCATCCTCTTCATCATCAAGGTCTGGCAGCCACCAAAACATGACTTCCCACAAAGATGTCTCAGGCTACAGAGAGAAGAACAGTGAGAAAAACAGTGGAAAATGTTCAGCTGTTTATCTTATTAGTTGATTGAAACATCAAATAGGTTGAGTATAACATAAACCAGAAAACTGTTAGAAATCCCAGTTTACCTCTGCTGGTTGCCCTCTGTGTCGCAGTGCCCCTGACCGTCTCATTGTCAGTCCAACTTCTTCCTCATCTTCCTCTACTGTCCCCGGACCCCCACGTAAGGTTTCTGTTTTAGAAGGAAGCACTCAGTCACAGAAGGCAAATGTAAAATAATTGAGATCTGAAGTGTGTTGACTAGTTTTACTTGCCATTCAGTCTCTGAAGGCCTGAGGTGAGCACCAGGATGGTGATGGCCACAAACAGGCAGCGGTTTAGAGTGACATTCTCCCACGGTTTCTCGATGTCAGTCAAGTTCTGGATGGACAAGGTTTTGTGCAAAGAGGCTGAAGGAAAAAAATAAATAAATTACGAGGACACTTATGGCATTTGCGTTTGTTGTACTCAAATCTGGTAATAGTTGAGGAGGAATGACTCACCTGTTCTGGGGATGCCGGGTTCTCTGGGTAAAATCTTGGGTTCTGCTCTTGGCTGCTGTGGAACTGGAGCCGCTTCCTGTTGGAGAACAACATGCAGCTTACAAGAAAAAGGAAATGGAGATGGCAGTGCAGTTGTTAATTTGTTTTTCAACTAACCTCTCTGATTTTCCTGGTAGGATACATTTCTGGAACAGACAGATGGAGATTTAGTGACGGGTGTTCTCATTAAGCATAAAAAACAAAACCACAAACAGCCATGCCCCCAATCTGGAGCCCGCATTTTATGTATATTCATAAATTCATTGGCTGAATTTATGTTTTATTTTATTAACCTTCTTTTACACAAAATAAAGTCTGCTGTGCCAAATTTTACACTAAGGACATAAAAAAAGACTATAACTCTGCCAGGCTGCACTTTAATACAGTGGTGCTTTGAGCTAAATGCTAAAATTGAGTAGGTAGGAAGTAATGTTTACTACATCAGTCTGGACTAAAGTGGTGGCAAATGAGAACACATCTCCCACATGGTCGTTTTTAGACTTTTAAGAGCTCACAAGAATAATTTTGTGTGTTTAAAGGGAGTAAGCTCATTTCACCCCACTGCATAGTGACGTGATCCGTCCAGCATTGCTCACGTTCATTATCACCGTGTCGCCTTTGACCAGGAGTCCGATTTCAGCGGCTCCCTGTGCTGCTGCTCCCAGGTATTTATAGAGCTGTACAATATACATGGCATTTATGCGCCGGCATTACAGATTCAGTGTGTGTGTGTTTGTATGTGTGCCGCCACCTGGTCTGCGGATCTGTCGAACAGGCTTCTGTGGAGGAGGTTCTGCTCTCTGTGGCCATAACTCCTCCTCAAATGTCTCATAGCTTTCCTCCATTCCTTCCCTGAAAGAGGGAGAAAAGGAGGGAGATGGAAGGAGCTTGAAATGATTGAGGAGATTTAAAAATGGACATGTGAAACAAAGCTGCAGTCAGAGGACAGATCAGCTTATGGATGGTTGGTATGTTTTGTATTGCCTGCTGTTAACAAGATTTAACAAGATGATTCAGCAGCTCTTAATGTCATTACGGCTGAACTTATTGGTATTCTTCCTCACTTGGAAGAAACTTTTTTCTAGTGTCTCTCTGTCATTCAATTTTGGCTGCACGAAATGATACAAGTAAAAGGTCAACTTCTCCACTTTATGAATGAAATTGAAGCAGTTTCCTGACCTTCACATTTACAGATGAATGCTGTGAGGCCCTTATGTCTTACATGACATTTCTAAACGGACATTGAGCTAATGTCCTTGCAGCCCTATAAATAGATGAAGCAATGCCACCGGAGAGACAGATGGATACACGTCGTATAAATACACAAAAACAAAAGGCTTGACATTACTATTATTTCTTTTACGACCAACCTCATCTGCGTTAAAGTCTAACCTTTGACCCCAGTTGAAATAAGGACCTACCTGAATCGACATTTGGGCTCCCCTGGGCAGCGTCGGGGGAACCTTTGTCACAGAGCCGTTGTTCCTCTGCAGAGATGGCAGCAGAGTCACACACTGAACTTTGTGACAGTCAAGCACAGGTGCTGGAGAATGAAAAAACAAAAAGCCATTGAGTGTCAGTGAGAGGCGTTGACTGAGGCAGGATTGACGTT
This sequence comes from Chromis chromis, assembly GCA_900302755.1. Lineage (NCBI taxonomy): Eukaryota > Metazoa > Chordata > Actinopteri > Pomacentridae > Chromis > Chromis chromis. The sequence goes on from OMNN01071366.1 coordinate 9,287, forward strand.
ACCATGACTGATACAGCTGTCAGATCCCAGAGCTGTGAGAGGGGGAAAGTTTTGGTAAACTGTGAGCCATGTTGGAGATATTAATAACAGTATAATATATATAAATGTAATAAAAGACTTACAATGCATCTATCCCAAAGATGTTATATATACCCCTATAAACAATGGTTTTGTTTTTGCATTTATTAAAGAAATGCCTAAAAAGTACCACAGATGAAAGACATTTTAAAACAATGCAAACCCTAAAGGTTGCAATTTCAGATCTATGTTTTACAATGTGTCTGACCCAGTTTTTAAACTGTTCTGTCAATGGTTTTACAAATTACTGTTGTCCTCTTTGTGTGACAGTCACGCTTTTGATGGTATCTTGAATGCTAATGCTCAATCTCATGCTTTAAATCCATCACATAGTGAAAGCAGCACTAAAAATTATATTGCGAATCCAATCGCAATTACAGTATCTATGTAAAAAATAAATCACAATTAGATATTTTCAGTCAGGCCTAACGTTCTCCCAGTGTTTGATAAAAGTAGTTAGGACCTGATGTGGATAATCGACCAGCAGAGAGCGCCACTGTACTTGTTAGATGGAGTTCGAGGCTCTACAGATGGAGTCGGTGGTCTGTCAGATGGACTAACCGTCACGCAGATTAACAGAGAGGTTGACACATTTCATTTTATGAGCTGACCAACAGCTGCTATATCAAGCACTTAGCATAAATACGACCATATAGTCCCATTAGATTATATGTCTGTTGATGCTTCAGTGCATCTTTCCTCAATTTTCTTTCTCGCTTATTGGATGAGACAAGTGAGGACTGTCATACTGTGTGTATTGTGAAGCCCCGGAGCAAGCTTACCTCTTCACATGATGCAGAGGCCGCTAACAAGAAGCTACGTGAACAGATGTAAAAATGATTGGGTTATATCAGGGTGAGGTGGTTGCAGGCCACCTTTTATGTGGGAGGGGAGAGGAAGTGTTGATAAACAGACTTGTGGCGATGTTGATGACTCATACCTTTGCTGGTGCTCTGCCCAGTTTCCGCTGAATCACACACATTGCTGTACCCATCAGTAATCAGAATTGGACATTAGCTATATGACCTTTGATTTGAGTAGACTGACTACAAGAGAGCGGGGATGGACCCAGGCTTGTGTCATGTGGCATAATGTACAAAAAGTGACACCACCAACTTGTGTCTGCAGGGAGGCTTTTGCCGGATTTTTCATCCTGCATGAGGTCAAAGTTTCAAGCTGTTCAGTGTTTTGGTTTTATGACCAAATACCAGCAAAAACTGACAGTGGATAGAGTCAGAAACAAGAGAGAATGGGGAAGGACATGCGGTAAACACCCAAGGACGGAATTGAACCCAGGACAGCTGCTACGCCTCTGCACTTGGGTCATGTGACATAACCATTAGGCTATCGGGGCACCCCGAAATGTATATAGTTGATATAAACTATCCATCCAGCCATTATCTATAATTACACTGTAACAATTTAGACGCTTTTCCCCCAAAAAATATGGTTAAAAACTCTAAAATCTGATCCTTCTTTGAGCCAAAAAGACTATTAACAGAAAGCTACTATAAAAACTGAGGATGTAAACTGAACAGAGCCTGTTTGCACAACAGGGCAGTGGTGGCGCAACAGTTTAGTCACTGGGCTACTGATCAGAAGGTTAGAGGATCGAATCCCCAATGCGGCCATTGTTTGGGCCCTTGAGCATGTCCCCTAACCTAACTGCTCCAACTGCGCTGTACCTTGGCTGACCCTTGGCTGACCCTGCGCTCTGACCCCAACTGGGATATGCAAATGACAATTTCACAAATGCTGTAAAAAATGTATTTCATGACAATAAGGTTTCTTCTAAAAAACTGTTCACAAAGCACTGTTTAAACCAGCAGCTTGTTTAATGCAGCTAACATAAGATAATACAGAAGTTTATTAATCCCCAATAAGATTCTTGTGCCAATAACTACAATGGGCAATTCCTGGAGGAATTGCAAGTGTGACTGCTGAAAGCTGCTGCAGCTTGTAGTTACTGATATTGAACAGATAAGTAAAGGATGAACCTGGTATCAAACCTGCAACCTTACGCTTAAAGGACACTTGCTCTGCCACTTTGAGCCACAAAGAATAACACTGATAACTTTACACTAAGAGATAGGACATTTTTACTATAGTTTTTCATTAAATTAAATCATTTTCCTCATTTTCTAAAATATATTTAATAGACTACAATGTACATACATTGCTGTCTTTGAATAAATGTTCCCAATCCATAAAAATTTAACTTGCTTTATCATTTATCTTTTATTGTTTTAGGTGTTTTATTGGTAGATCTCAATTCTGGATCATAATTATTGAAGACACAATGCTATTTATGGTATATGTCTGCAAGAAACAATTGGTACATTTTCAAAGAACAAAATGTTGTAATTTACAGGTCGGGTTAATGTTAATACTGTATATTATTGGAAGGTGTTCGTATTAAACACTAAACCTCATATTCTGCTGTAGAGTACTGAAACAAGTCATACAGTCATTAACTTTTTACATATTTCCTCCATGCTGTAATATTTTATACCCTTGCTAATCTCTGAGCTACACTGCAGCCGACCTAAACAAGTTCCTCTTTTAATCTATGTTCATATTGTTCTTAAAAAATACTATTTTTTGGTAATCCACTGGACTCTAACTGACACAGCAGATTTCTAGCCTCTTATTGTGTTTTTCAATTATACAAAGTGTTGAGGTAATTATGCAAATATGCGAGGATGCGCTCTAGGAATGTATAGTCTAGTAAACAGGACACATACTGAACACTACAGTGACATTGTGTGTTCTTTTGAAGTTATTCTTGCTTATAATGAGTTCTTCTGCAGGCCTAATTGACCAAATGCACAGTCTCACCCTGCTGATTTGTCAGTGCTTATTAGTCCCAAGGATACAGCTTCACTACTAGTTAGAGTGCATCATCTGTGTGAACAGCTCTTTCGATTGCCACTGATTGAAAAGTGCATTCGATTTGGATGAATTAATTCGTGCAAGTGTCAAAGTGAACCTGCAGAGTCAAGTAATCTCAGCTCTGTCTTGTTTCTCATTCTCAGCACAATTTGAGCTTAAAAAAGTGAAACTTTAACAAGTTTGGGCCAAAGTCTTGAAGAATGTTTTCAAGGGCAACAGAAGTCTCCTGTGGACACATCGTGCCCAATAAAGTGAGCAAACATTGCTCACGGACATCTACGTTCCAGATTCAGGCACCAGAGAGATCCGAGCTGGGTGAAGCTTTCTGTCCCCTTTTGTCCTTACATAATGAGGACTGCGCTCAGAGGACGGTCTGACTGTCCAGCACCCAGTGGGAGCTGCTCTGTGCCCTCCCCGACTGAATAGTACGGTGGAGCGTGAAGCAGCATTAACTGTCTGGAACCCATAGGCTTACAGGGGCTTGAATTAATATTGAAGTTAATTGTTTTTAACTTATTGATTTTCAAGATCCCCTCTGGTGTGAATCAAGTTTTTGGCCTTGTTAACATTTCCATATGGTGTTTGTTACAGGCTGGAAAGCATATCATGAGCAAAATGAGCAGTCAACAGTGTGGGTAAGCATTTCCACCTTGAAGCTGCAGTGTAATGATGACAGTTTCAAAAGCACAGATTCAGACATCCAGGGTTTCATACATCACAAACCTAAGTGACCAATCCAGTCCACTTGCAAGGTGATGCTTTCTATAGCATTATTCTTCTTTACAATTGGTTTCCTGTTTAAACATGTTTGACTGAATTGGGTATTGGGTAGCGTAGAGCAGTTTTACAGTATCTGAGCATATTTGTAGCCAGGTGAGCTGGTGTGCTCAAGCTGCAGAGAGTGGGGAGGATAGGTTGGAGAGAGAAGCAGAGATCTGCACATTCTAAAAGTAGGACAAGTGTAGAGTTACATCTAAGCCATTTTAAGGTAGGATTACTTTAATAAAAATGTCTAAATATCTAACTTTAATACACAGAGATGAGTTTTAAGGAGTTTAATCAATAACTTGAGAAGGACTTTAATTATTTTTGTTTTGGTCTGCAGTCATTGGTATTAAGAGCGAGCATCTCTCACAACAGCTTCTAATTATATTTAGAAGAGCTGGTGTCTCTTTAAAAAGCAAACACTTAAAGTTAATGTTTCCAGAGCTATAAATTTGAGACTTGGACTCGTTTCAAAAACAAAATATATGGCTTGCATTTGAGTGCTCTGAGACCTAATATACATAATTGCGTCTTTCCTCCCTTTAAAGATGGTGCTTGACTTGAGACTTAAACACACTCAAAACCCAAGCAGAATGTTCAACCACATAACCTGGCCTTCATCAGTGGGTTGAGTTTGGTCTTTTTCCATGCAGATTGTGTTACATGCGACCTGAGTATCTGTTATGATGTAATTAATCTCTTTACCTCTTCTCATTCATGTTGGCTTCAAATTTAAACCTTGAGTTAAAGCACACTTCTCAAAGCTTTGAAAACTTAAGAAAGAGCAAGTAAGTGAATGTTTATCTGAGATGTTTTTGTCAAAGTATTCACACAGATTTGATAGAAAAATGTTCAGAAAAGACTTTTGACTGAACCTGCCCTGAAAAAAAAGTGAGATATTTATTTTGACGGACTAAGACTTGACTTGAACTTGTGATGTTGATCAAGATGAAGTCGATGCATGTTCTTGGATGTTGCAGATGGTACAGGGAAGAAACTAAGACCGGATTTGGTTCATGAATAGATAAGAGTGAAGCTGAGGCTGCCAGGCTGCCTAACAGAAGTAGAAAATGATTCATCCTTTCTTGATATTTCTGTGTTTTCCAGAAATCTTGTCATCTATTGTGCTGCTTCATTCAACACTGTTTCTCTGAGAAAACCTCTACAGAGCAGCATCAGCACTTCCACTTTAAATTATTCCACATACATAGGTTGAATGTTGACATATATACAGTATGTATGCATGTATATTGTTAAAGTGCTTAATATACAGGATCAATTTGCTCTGTCGGTGACTATCATGAGGCTAAACATATTCTAGTTAGATGCACTGACAACGGCTTATGTGCTTTACATGGTGCTGATGCTGCAACAAGACTCTCCTTAGAGACCCTATAATGTATGTGAAGAATAATGTGAATCTATAATATCTTTTGCATCTCTGGTTAAATTCTTTTTTTTATTTTACCATTTTTATTGTCTCATTCCATTTGTCTCTATATGCAATTTTATATGTGACTGTTAAATCGTTAAAAAAACAAACAGGACTGAACCAGCAGCCTCATTTACCAGGAAGCCTCACAGGACAACCTGCCTGCCTCCCAGCACAGATATCAGCTTATGTGTTAAACATCCTCTTTCTCAGATGTGCTGACAGTGTAAAACTTGCATTTGAAGAGGAATGACACTGGATCCACAAGGATTCAGTCGTGTGTCTCAGCGCTGCTCGCCTTTCACTTTGAATCTCAAAACCAAAGCTTTCATGTTCTCTCGGAGCCACTGCGGGACTCATGTGTTTCTCTGCCACTCTGTATCTCTTCAGGCGGCTCGCCCATCTTTGATCTCTCAGAGACCACAACATGTAACTGCCCGGATCATGAGTGTGAGTCCTGCTGGGTTCAGGCGAGAGGTGTGTTCTTCTGTAATCCGGACCGTGCCCTCAGGCAGGTAAGTGTTCACATGTCCAAACAATTTCATAATCTGTCCGTCATCTTCCCCTCGTCACAAAGGTGTAACATCCAGAGAGATGCGTCTGAGGAAGGAGCTGGAATAATGCAGAGGAATGCTAGAACATACCAGTGGATGGTTCTGGCCCAGGGAAGATGGGGGTTTAAAGAAGAAGACAAGCCTGAAGGTTTTCATCATGTGCAGGCTATGTGTTCCCTCACATTGATCTTTTCCCCCCCCAAATATCTTGAAGCCTTGTTTCATCATTATGGGATGAGCACACAGGAGATACAGGCAAGATGAGAGAACTGAGGAGCCGAGAAGAAAGAGGAGTAATTGGTTAGTGGTATTGGATTTCTTAAAAGGCAATGGAAATCTAATTGGTGGTGTTTGATCATGAATATTAAGGGCAGCTTTATCATCTCCCTGCTACGGAACCAACTGTATGACTATTTTCATGTAAATTTGATGCTGTGGTGTTATAATACTGCCACCTTTTGTTTTAGCCTGTTTTTAATCTTCTCCTTCATAACATTTCTGCACAATTTCCAGCTTTTAAAGCCAACTGAACGCTTATTCTTCAGTCTCGAGGGAGACATGACGGAGTGATGGACCCTTTTTTTTTCAGTCAAACACCTGAAAGTTGCTTGGCCCTAATATGTACAGCCCCCCCTCCTTCTCTGTGTTTCTCATTGTGTCTGCAGGCCATTTTATTGATGGAGTAATTTTCCCAGAGATTGTACTGCGGTCTCGCGGGTGCTATGTGTATTAATTACCATCTATTCATCTGAGGCTGTTCAGCCTTTCAGCGTGCTCCAAAGCAGTAGTTCCAGGCCAGCGCTTCATGGCTTCTGTCACAGCCATAATGCGCCAGCAGAGAGGTGAGTGTGTTGTGTGTGTGTGTGTGTGTGTGTGTGTGCCTGTGGGAGACCAGTAATGTGAAACCGCATGCAGGGAGGAAGCGTGTGATTTATTACTACAGCTCAGCGAAGACCACGTTGTTGACATCGGGAAGAGATGCAACACAAACACGGATCTGGACCTGCAAGACTTTGATTCTTGGACAACAGAATAAGCGAATTACGTCGCTTTTTGTGTCCTCATGCCCTCCCTCCCATGCATGTTTGCTGTACGCATGCTGGCCTGTGATCAATAACTCATTCCACTGTCCTAAACTCATCAGGAATTTGTGAAATTGCTAATCAATCCCATATGAAGCTTTCATTTGCACAGAGTGAAAAGATGATTGGAGGGAGTAATTTGCTGCTAAAACAACTAAACGCATCACATAAGAAAGGAGGTGGCGGGTATCAGTTTGACTATTTGACATGGAAAAGAGAAGCAATTTCCACTCTCATTCCCACAAAAAGCTTTCAAATGGGAATATTTCATATAACAAACCAGCTCAAGGTTCATCATGAACTCACTTTCCCAAAAATGTCATCTCAAATCCTCCATTGCTCACTCAGTCTTATACTACAGCTGTTATGAGGAATGAGTGCAGCCTGACAACACTCTAAAGCCTCCTCTTACTCATCCATCAGCCTCCTTCTCTGCCTAATCAAGGAGCCAACACATGCACTTAGTTCCTTTTCCCCCCGTCTTTGCCATTAGTAGCAGTGTTCGGCCTGAGCTATTAGGACAATAATCTTCTAAGGCTTTATGGGTGAGAGTTTGCAAGTTGCAAGGACAGCAAATGAGACAAAATATGTTGCGAAAGCAGCAGGCTTGTGACTGTACTTACACATTATATAAAAGCAGAAAGTAAAATGCAGTTCTTTTTTTTTTTTTTTCAAACAACGTGGAATGTGGGTTGTTTAACCTTCTGAACCCCAAGTAGTTTCTGGGCGTTTTTTTCTCCTGTCATATTTTTACTCACTCTGGGTTTATTTTTCACTGCTGTATAAAGTCATGCACATCTATGGAAACACAACCATGGCTAGAAGGAGAGGAAACTCAAAAATGTCTTGTGTGCAATTTGATCATAACTCATTAAAAACAAAAATCATCCCTTTTTTTTTTTTAAATTGTATCTTTGGGGGAGAGTTTTTCCATTTTATTGGTAGATAGACAGAGTGAAAGTGGGAGAGAGGAGAGAGACATGCAGCAAATGGTCTTGAGCTGGACTCGAACTCATGAACGCTGCTAAGGGACTGAGCCCATGTGGTATCGCCTTAACTCAGTGAGCTAAACGGCGGCCCATCCCATTAGATTTTTTGTGATTCTTTATTTTATTCATTTATATTTATTTATTGTGTTTCCAATATTAGAAACAAAAGTTGCTTTACATGAAACATATATAACTTCTAAAAACTTGCCTTTTTTCACACTAATCTGCACATAAACCAAAGATATTTCACCATGCTGAATGTATCTTCTAACAACTTGCTGACAACTTGCTCCCCTGTATACCATTTTTCAGCCACATGCATGTATTTTAATGTTTTATTTTACGCTCAATCTCTGTAATTTGTTGCCATACTTGTGTCTTCTTTGCTTTGTGTAAACAGTCTGCAGTTTAGCTAAAAAGTCTCTGAATTTTTGTCTCGTGACTGTTGGTCGCAGCTGAATCACTAATGGCTATTAGGTTGTGCCGTGATCGCAGAATTTTTTTGTTCTTTACATAATTTGATTTAGACAAAGAGTGTATTTTTGATGAAATTTTGAGATATGTAGAAAAAAGTGACTTTGATAAAATGTCATGATTTTAAGCTCAGATGTGGATCATTTTTCCGATGGTTCTGCATGTTACTCATGATTCATTCAAGAGAATCTGACTATTGTTTTTGGTTTCACAGTTTTAAATAGACAATATGTATTTCCGATCCACCAGCAGGTTTTTGGGTCCAGAGAATTCATTTGATTCTCAGGTGATCAATTCTCGACTAAATCCACCAGGCATTTCTAAAATTAAATCTGACTTTGCATTCTATAAACTTCTGAAGTTGAAAATATACAATCTCACCACAAGGTCGATTGAGTAGCTGTTCTGGAGTTTTCAGTGATGTTCTTCATGCCGATGCCCTGTTGTCATCTTTTTAAATAGAATGGGAATTTGAACATCCAAAGCTCTCTGACAACTTGACAGACTCCATCTGCTGATAAAAACGATGTGATATGATTGAAGGCTTAGAACAGAGACTTATGTACTTGTTTATGCAGGTTTGGGGAGAATCAACTGTTTTCATTTGCCTTTTAACTTTAAGCTTTGTAAAAGTAGACAACACAGACATAAAATATTAAAGTTATATCAACATTACAGTCACATTGTTGAGAGGGATTTCTGCAAATGCAACGTACATTTATGAACCAATACAGATTTTGTAGACACAATAATATAAACATTTGGATTACAGAAAAGTTTTAGCTTTAGTCGAAAATTCCTGACTTCAAAATTTGAAACATAATTTTAAAACTGTTCAGTTAATACTCCAGTGTTGTGAATTATCAATCATCAAGTTCATTCAGCTTAGAAATGTTAGTTCCCTGCCGCCTTAAAAATATGAGTTAACTGCACTTCAAATGATTAGGTAGCTCAAAGTCATCTTATGAGCTGTGAAAGTGTAGAACTGACTGAGTGAAATAAAACTAAAATTGATAAAACAAGTTTCATAAACTCAAAATATTAAGATGAATCAACAAGTCACAAAGACAATGGTTACAGACAAACTTGCTGTAGTTTTATATTTTTAAAGTTGAAAGCGCTGCCAATATGATGTTCTTGCACTTCCATCACTGTCTGGTTTGGATCGGCCACCAAACAGGACAGGCACAGACTGCAAAGGACAATTACGTCTGCAGAGAGAATAATTGGGGGCGATCTGCCCTCCATCCAAGACCTGTATCTGTCCAGGGTCAGGAAGCGGGCAGGTGACATCTCTGCAGACCCTGCACACCCCGCACACAAACTTTTTAAGCTCCTTCCGTCCGGTAGGCGTTACAGAAAACTGTATGCCAAAACCACCAGACACAGAGACAGTTTCTTCCCCCACGCTGTTACCCTGATGAACTCTCACTAGCCACAGAGACTCAGGAACCACTGTGCAATAAACCATACTGATGCATATTTGCACTACTTTCTACCTCAATTACCCCGCCACTTTGCACACACACTGTAATGCGACTAATGGATGTTTATGTTTATATTTTTATGATTATTATTTTACCTTATTTTGAGTACCGGTACTTAGTTTTTTATTTTGTTTTTCTTTTGTACATAGAGAGCAAAGTTACACTGGAGTCAAATTCCTTGTTTGTGTGTACAAACCTGGTCAATAAAGCTGATTCTGGTTCTGTTTATTCTTTATTTAACTTTGAGAACTTACAGTTTCAGGTGTTGAAGACATTTTTGACCCGAGTCAGTACAAATACACCGTGTGAGATAAATATACGTCTACAGAGACTGAATTCACTATAACCTTTGTCATAGTTGGAATTGTTTAGATTATTATGAAAAGAAATAACGATAACTTAATTTAACAAGGACACACAGTATTTCCAGCGTGTATGTTTTGTCAAACTACAAAAAACAAAAGTTTCTAACAATGCCTCCTAAGAAGTTTGCTTATAGCGTTGCTTCTTGTAAACTAAATTTAATGAGTTGTTCATTCATTCAACTCATCATTTTAAGTCAAAATGCCTTAAGCCACTAAGACGTCATGTTTTTAAGTTCTAAACTGGTCGGAAAATAGAAATTTGACATTTTAAGTTCAGTTAACTAGAAATTAGCAAAACTTATATTTGATCAAAATGTTACATTCAGAAAACAAGAAAAGATAAGTTGATTTGACTAAATTCCTTTAGGATGTTTTATAGTGAGTTTTTTCTTTAATTCTAATTCCAATCAAATTCCTTTAGTCCATATTGTAAAAATAGTATCGGAATATTCAACATGTCTAACATATAAACCATGTAACCTGTTTTACTTGTATTGTGAACTACTCTGTGGCATCTGATCCAGAAAGGCTGAGTGAAATGCACTTACACAAAGGAGGTACGCAGCTATGCAACATGTTATCCCTTTAAAATAGAAATGTCTGGAAAAAACAGGCATTTTGTGGAAAAACATGAGGTTGTGTAGGAGACAGAAGGTTTTAGAGACAGCAGTCTTTCTTCTGCCACCATCTCCTCGTCTCATTTGTATTCACATCTGCCGAGGCTTCGTTTGTGATCTCATTTGTAACGTGTTTTTCGTAACCTTGGTGCCTGATTTTCCAAACTACTATCGCTGCCATTTTTCTTTCCTCTGCCTGAGATATTCTCCCCTCCGTGGCCCTCGATGCCTCTCTCCCTCCGCCGTGTTTGTGTGTGAGCAGCCTTTCAGCCGGCCCCTGGTTGTCAACTGATTGCAGATAATTACAGCTATTTGACTGCAGCTTTCACAGCCAGTCCTTTCTGGAGGCACTTACAGAGGGAGAACATGCCAAGCAGAGGCCCTTAACTGCCTCTGGAGATAACTACGGACACAATAGCTCAGTGAATATGACAGAAGAGAAATTATATAGCCGACTGATGCTGGTGCTATCAGGTATTCGCACATAAAGCTGTCCAGCCAGGATCTAGTGAAAACCCCAATATTCAAACAGGGAAGGTTTACACTGAAAATGCAATATTATCAACCTCCATTAGGTTCTGTAAGTCGCTAGTAGAGCAAATTATAAAATCATCCCCCTATTCCAAGATTAAAGCATTTTCCATGCTGAAATGACAAAAAATGCTTTTTAAAGTCTTTGTGCGTTCAAATATCCACACTTTAAGTGAATGTCTTGATTTAATATTGAGGACTAAAGTAACTTTCACCTGCAGACATAATTTGGCAGCAGTCTCAGTAGAAATTGACTCCTTTCTGGGTCTAGTTTTGTAGAGTCTGGCCTGTTCTCCTCCACATTATGAACCTAATCCTGGTTGGAAGGAACGTAATTGTTCTGGAGCTGTCGTACATTAGCTACATGCCTCTCAGCTCAGTGCTATATCCAGCACAGTAGGAATGAGTCAGACTCTTTATGATGACAGCTCTCCCCGTCTTTCTCCCTCTCTCTTTCTCTCACTGCCTGCCTGACTCTTTTTTTCTCTCCTCTCTTCCCGTTCTTTTTTGGTCTCTGCTCGTTGTCTTCTGCGTCCTCCCTCCCTCCCTCCTTCGCCTCCTTCGTCTCCTGCTTACATAAGCTGCGTTGTGTGCAGTGACAGCGCAGACTTGAGAACTCATCACAGGCCTCACTCAACAGGAACTCCCCTTCTGTCTGTCTCCTTGTTTCACGGGGAGCCATGACAGCTGCACACTTGACCGCGGGCGAAAGTGGATAATAGCAAGCGAGATCAAAGCAGAAAAAGACAACACAGACGCATGCACTTTCCCTCT
>OMNN01071367.1:0-31488 GCA_900302755.1 Chromis chromis
CTGTCGGAAGATATTGAAAAAGAGAAGGGGCCTGGATTAATGTGTAATTAAAGGAAATTTGGAAGGGTGAGATGTTGCGGAATGTTAGATCAGTGGCTGGAGCAGTGTGGGGTGTCCTTTAGGAAGGCTTCATTGATTCAGGACAAAAAAACGAGAGAGGGCCCGGACTGCCTCCCTGTCTGCTCATTTATCAAGCGGGGCCTGACAGAAACTTCACAGCTTGGCCTCTTTTTTCATCCCACACAATGGAGAGCTACACTGTTTGCTAAAGTTTCTGCACCAGGAGCTGGACCAAGGAGCCAATCTCTTTGGACAAAAAAAAAGAGAGAGGAAAGAAGGAAGAAGGAGGGAGTGGAGATGAGAAAGAGAAGGAGTGAGGCTGGCTGGGTGGGTGGATAGATGAGGGGAGGCTGTTGATATAGAAAAAAAAAGTAATACCCCTGGATGTCATAAATGGATGGCTCTCAAAGCTTTTTTTCTATCACGGACCTCCCTGTGGATACAACTGCGAGACAAACTTTATTAAACACTTTCTCAAAGAAATGAAGACACTGTACAAGTGCAGCATTTTCTAATGTATACTGTATTTATTATATATAATTAAAAAGTAAAATCAACCACACCCTTCCTGCTATATAGTATTACAGTATTATAGAGTTCAAAAAGTCATGTCTCATGGTTCTACCTTCTTTTCTTTTTCTCTTTACTTTTATTTATTTTAATTACTATGAAATTCTGATGTGACAAAATAGCAAAATGTATAAAAAAAAATGAACCCCTCTTCCTGCACCTAAAGGACACTGACAGCAATTTTTCCCCTGCAATAAACAGATCATAAGGCAACAGTTTCCAGCACTAACTACCAGAAGACTGGGGACAAGAGGGCAGTCAAAGTAAGTTGTTTTTATTACATACTTATTCGCTAAAAAACACCAAAAAGCCCAAAATCAAAGATTTGCATTCAGTCAAACATGCAGAAACATAAAATACAGAATTATTTGAAATAAAAAAAGCCATAAAGAGCACACAGAAAAGGCTATGTCTGTTAAAAACCTTACATTCAGACTTTTTATCCTTTTAATTAACAGTAAATCAACATTTTCTTAACTTGCTTTAGCAGCATATTTGATTTTTAATAAAGATCTAAAGTTGTGTCAGGCATGTTTGATTCTTCACATTATGTAACCGAAGCATCTATCTACAATCGTATGTAGTTTTTCTTTCCTAACAGATTGCTTTAGATTGTAGTGATCCTACTCCTGTGTCCTCCTCTGCTCCTCAGGTACCACTACTATGGCATCGCGGTGAAGGAGACCTCCCAGTATTATGACGTGATGTACTCCAAAAAGGGAGCTGCGTGGGTGAACGAGACGGGCAAGAAAGAGGTCACGAAGCAGACAGTGGCGTATTCACCGCGCTCCAAACTGGGGACGCTCCTGCCAGAGTTTCCAAATGTCAAAGACCTAAATTTGCCTGCCAGCCTGCCAGAAGAGAGGGTAAACAGGAGTTTTAAAAGTCCATCCTTACAGCCACCCCCCCTCACCTCTCCCTGCCATCTCACCATCTCTGCGCCCCCTCTGGCTCTTTTATCTGCCCCGGGACCTTCACTGGGTTTGCGTTTAGAGAAGGACCTTGAGGATTTATATGCTGGCTCCTCACTAACTCTTAATCTTTTGGAGGGAGATAATAAGATCTAGCGACGGACAAAGGACAGGCACTAGCTGTCCGGCTTTTAAAAGGGGGGCCATGATTTTAAATGGTTTGTGTTTTTGCTGATCTCTAAAGCTCGTTTTATGTTACTCCGCTCCAGGCGAGACCTGTAACATGTATTTATTGGTTCACATGCTTTGTTCAAGATTTATTTTCTTGTTTTTGCAACGCTGTGTTTTTCCCCCAAAAGAGAGAAAAAAGCTATTAAGTTTGTGATGCAATTAGATTAATACTCTGTTGTTGCCCACAGGTGTCAACCTTCATCATGATGTACAGAACGCACTGTCAGAGGATACTGGACACTGTTATTCGAGCCAACTTTGACGAGGCAAGGTTTCCTCTGTTTTAAACCGTTTCTCAGTTCAGATTCTGCCTGTAACTAGTCCGTCAGAATGTAAAGATATTCCTGTAATATTAAATATCTCGTGCTGTGTGTGGTGTCTGCAGGTCCAAAGCTTCCTGCTGCACTTCTGGCAGGGCATGCCGCCCCACATGCTCCCTGTCCTCGGCTCCCCCACAGTGGTGAACATAGTCGGTGTTTGTGACTCCATCCTCTACAAGGCCATCTCTGGGGTGCTGATGCCCACCGTCCTGCAAGCACTGCCTGATAGGTCAGTGTGTGTTGTCACCTTCATTCTTATTACTGAGGAATTTAGTCCCATTTTCTAATCTGCTGTTGCTAAAACTGGATGTGGTACATTTTGTTTATTTTTTGTATTTGTTTAAACCTGCTGTGTGAATTAATGCAGTAACACCATGGTTTAGGCTATCTTTCTTTATTTTTTCTCTGATCTATAATGCTTTGTATTTTTAAAGCCTTATGCAGAGCTTACACAGCTATACTATGTACTATATTATACTTTATATAAGCATTTGACAGCTCTAAGTCATGTCTACAGATCAGCATGCACATTAGTGAAGTTCTCTCAAATTCTAGCTATTGTTTGGCAAAAAAAAATAATTAGTGACCTTTTATATTAACTTTACGCTGACAGGTAACATTCTACAATCGAGTTGCAAGAGTGCAAAATCTGGAAAACATGACAGGTTAAAGTGGTTTGGATTCTGAAGCACACATTTATGAAATGATTTATAGAGAAATTAAAATTTTAGCAAAAACACCCTAAATCCTCCGCTTTTATCTTCTCAAATGTAAAGGTTTGCTGCTTTCTCTTCTCTGTCATAAATTTATACTAAACTAAACTATTTTTGAGTGTGAAAGTTCATTCTAGAGCTTGGAAACAGTTATAAATATCTTAACTCAAGTTACATTCACACTGCAAAAAATGCCCTGTCAAATTTAAGGCAGTGTCCAGTGTCACTGTACAGTAAGTGAATTTTATTTGAATAGATGTCTAATAATAATTCAGGCTGTTCAACTACCATTATATCACATGCAACCTTGGAATAAGATCAAAAAGGATCATTTCAAGCAATCTAGAGGAGCCTAGTTAACTCTAAAGAAGCCTCTAGAGAAGCATGTCCCTTGTATCGAGTTAAAAATAACTTGAATGAAGACAAAGTTGCTGATAAAGACAAGGCACATGACATTTCCTTGAATTAAGGCAAGAAATGTATCCTATAAAAGCATGTGATAAACTAATTATACTAAAAACAAGCTCAACTAGAGTTTTGATTCTAAATATAAGATGATTATAATCGGTTTGTTGTGCAGTTTTCTGCATTTATTGGCTATTTAAGAGAATCCTTATCAGATGAATCTATGACAGTAAAAGAATATTAGTTGCAGCCTTTCATAATTTAAATTTTTGTTATGATGTTGAAAGTGTTAACTGTGCCTCTTTTGTCCTCCACACAGTTTGACTCAGGTTATTCGAAAATTTGCCAAACAGCTCGATGAGTGGCTTAAAATAGCACTTCACGACCTTCCAGAAAACCTGAGGAATATCAAATTTGAATGTAAGTATAAAAATACATCACAGTATAGGTTCTATATTTTTATTTTATGAAAATGACACTCGCAGCATTAACAGCATGTTTTTCTCTTTTTATTTCCAGTGTCGAGGAGATTTTCTCAGATTCTAAAGCGGCAAACGTCATTAAACCATCTATGTCAGGTGCCTATCGTGGTCTGAATGTTTTTAATAAAATCCATATGAAAAAACAAAGCCGATAAGGGATATGGGTATGCTAGGGTACATCATATTGTTGATTTATCTGTGCGCAGGCATCGCGGACTGTGATAAACAGTGCCGACATCACCTTTCAAATGCTGGAGGACTGGAGGAATGTGGACTTGAACAGCATCACCAAGCAGACACTTTACACAATGGAGGACTCGCAGGAGGAGCATCGGCAGCTTATTATCCACTGTAAGTCCACGCTGTGACACGCACTTCACTTCCACATAAACAACACGCTGACGGACAATCATTCCCACGACCGGAAGAGTCAAAGCATTAATGATGGAGACCAAAAGGTTAAACAAGTTCAGTCTCCTCTGAAACACCCTGCGGAGCATCTCCAATTCACCGCGACCTCGCTGCCCCGAATCAGTCCTGACAGGATCAGAGGTCACGGACACGTCGAAGCTGCTGCACAAAGATGCTGTTTGCGTACAGATCTGTGTTGTTTTTTCAATCAAATGATGTATCAAATGATGGACCTGACGTTCTTCCTCCTGTCGCAGTGTATCAGGAGTTCGACCGTCTACTGGAGGAGCAGTCTCCCATCGAGGCTTACATCGAGTGGCTGGACTCCATGGTGGATCGCTGCGTTGTCAAGGTCAGATTTTTCATCCATTTAGGAACACTTCTTTTCAAACTTGGTCTGATTTAGCACATTTTCCCATAATTGCATCGATAAAACAACAAGTAAATGCGTTTATTTGAAGCTGCACAGGTGAAAAAGATAAAGTTTCCATGTTAGAAGCTGAGAAGTGTTTGCACAGACAGTCCTCTCCTTGCAAAGACACCTGTGACTCTACAGCCGCCCGTACCAGCATGTCTTTCTTAGTCGGAGGCACTTACGTTGCAGTCCTCCCAGTTAATGATGTCTTCAAGCTTCCCATTTGCGTCCATTATGTGCCAGATATGGGCTTGTAAAATTTGGTCGCCCCGGCAACGTCTCGGACCGCCCGGACAATAGTTCAATAGGAAGGCGTGTCCCTGGGGGCAAATTAAATAGTTGACTTGTTGACATGTTTTTCGTCCCTGAGGGTTAAGCCCCAATACGGACCCAGGGGTTAATTCTACCGCAGCATCCCCACCCTTCCCCCTCTTTTCTCATGGAAATGTTCTCTCTAGGTGGCAGGGAAGAGGCCCGGGTGCCTGAAGAAGGTGGCCCAACAGTTCCTGCTGATGTGGTCATGTTTTGGTACCAGAGTCATCCGGGATATGACCCTCCACAGCGCGCCCAGCTTCGGTGAGCTGCTTTGTCATCATTCCTTTTCACGCAACAGATAGAAAATACATAACTTTGACAGCCTGGTTAGTACATTTAGAAAAGTTAGTGTCATCATTTATTGTGTCATGCACATTTGTCAGACAAGAACACATTTTTAGGGGATATTTTTGCAAGAAACTGCAGCTCAAGAATCATTACATAATGAGCTTTTTTGCTACACTATAACACAAAAAGATTATAAAGATGCAAGGATGCTAAATGTCCCAGTTTGAAACTTTACTCATGATCTTGACAAGGTCGAATGTTTAGAGGTTCCTGCTCCATATCACCACATTGTTCAGGTCCATCACAACCAAATAAACGTTCCTCTGCTGTGTGAACCTCCAAACATCATATGAGTGAAGTTTTAAATTGGGACATCTAGCATTTTTGAATCTTTATATTCCATTTGTGTTATAGTGTAGCAGGGTGGCAGAAGTGGTTCCTGCTCCATATCACCACACTGTTCAGGTCCGTCACAACCAAATAAACGTTCTTCCGCCACACGAGCCTCAAAATACGCAGAGAGGAAGGAACAAGTAAAATGGCCGCTGCTTTAACGGCTTTCCGTACGCAACCAAGATTTGCAGCGAGGGAAGTGCAGTAAAAATGGGAGAAAAGAAAATGGCTTCTCTTTCCTCTCCTGGTGTCCTTTGGCCCTGTCTGTGAATATCAAAGACACAGCTGGTTGCAGTGTTTTGATAAAGCAGGTCTCTGTGCACAAACAGCTAATTAACAAAAGCCGCCCCTCCCCTCCACCGACGCGTTTGCCTGTCTTTTCCATTTTATGACCGGTCAGTATTACACCCCGTCCCCCCTCCCTCCCCCCTGAATAGCCACAAGTGTTTATTATGCACACGGCGGCGGCAGCGACCCGCACAATGACACAATTGTGACACTCCCTCACATGCCACGGTCTCATCTTCCGTGCGACCCCGAGGTCAGCTGACATATTTCTGGCGCTGAGTCGGTACACGGAAACAAGCACACTTCTTTTTTAATAGCAGCGGACCTCCTGTCAGCCTGCAGGATGTGAAGTCATCACATGTTTTTAGGCTTAAAGGCCATCAGCGTTTACGTCACGGATTGGCATCTGGCTGTCACTTTGTAACACAGTTTAATTCCACATGAAACTCCTGGTAACACTTGTTGGTCTCGTTTGTGCATCTGCAGGATCCTTCCACCTGATCCACCTCATGTTTGATGATTATGTTCTCTACCTGCTGGAGTCGCTGCACTGCCAGGAGAGAGCCAACGACCTCATGAGGGCCATGAAAGGAGAAGGCAGCACAGGTGAGACCCACCTGCAGGTCCACTCAGTAACTCACAGTAAACAAGCAGGCATGTGTCACAAACATGCTAATTTGTCAAGATATCATGTTGCCTAATAACATGATGGCAATAATAGAATATAAATATTAATAATAAAAGCTGAAATGTTAATTAGTTCATCTATTTGTTAATCAGAAAATTAATTGGCAAGTGTTTGGATAATTGATTAAATGCCATTTTCCAAGGAAATATTCCAAAGATTCTCTACTCCCAGCTCATCAGTTGCGATGATCTGCTGCTTTTCTTTGTATTATGTGATAATAAAGTGATGAGATTAAGGCTTTTGGACTATTAGTCTGATAAAACAAATATAGTGAAGACTTCAATTTGGTCTTTAGGAAGTGATGATGTACATATTTTTTGGACCAAATACGAATCGATTCATTGAGAAAACAATTAGCAAATGAATCAGTAATGAAAATAATAGTTAAAATGCAATACAGAGACTAAAATGTGTTTTCTTTGTAGCTTGAAATGTCTCATTATTGGGGTTTGTAGACTTATTGGACCTCAATGCAACAGTCACTGGCCAGAAAAGCTGCTCTTTTTTTGTGTGTAATGTTCAAATGAGGGTGTTGACTGTTATTAGCCCAAGATATTATTATTCTAGCTTACACATAGTAAAGTAAAATTGCAGTAAATTGTACCTATATTCAGCTCTCTCTGTTATAAAGGGTTAATTGACTAATGTCAGTTTCCAAAAAGCCTGCAGTAACTAATAGATTGACAGGAAACTTTAGTTGCTTTGGAATATTTCAGCCCTACTTTTTCATTCACATTTTTACCTTATAGTTGCATAGGTGCAACACAAAAAGAGCCTCACTCTCTCAGTGTAACTAACTGCACATCTGCCAAACATGACATCCCTCTTCTACTAAATTGTCCAATAATCTGTCATCTCTTGACACCTTCAGCAGAGAGAGAGGAGGAGTTCACGCTGACAGAAACTACTCCCACCTCTCCATCTCCAGGATCCTACTCTCCTGCTCGGTCCGTCCACTCTGTGGGCGTCTCCTCGGCCAGCTCCCCCACAGCAGCCGTGTCCCCCGAGTACACCGGAGTCCCCACCACCACAGGTGAGACGGGACTCACACACGGAGTTTAACGCTTTTCACCGCACATAGTTCCCCTACGCCAAAACATTTGTCTCTGTTTGTCATATATGTGTCTACCAGGCGCTGTTCAGTCATATACCTGGTCCCTTACATACACAGTGACAACAGCAGGCGGCTCCACTCCAGAGGCCGGTCAGCAGCTGTCCTGTATGAGGAGCAGTGCCCCAGTCCCTCCTCCATCTTCAGCCCACAGGATGCCAGTGTATACCCACCGGGAGGAGCATGGGTAAATATGGCTCAGTGTTATTTTCAAGGTGTTTTTGAAACCATTTAAATTTGATTAAATGTTTATTAATTATTTTTGACTTCTTACCTTCGTTCTAGTTATACTGGCAGCTACAACTATGGTAGTTACGCCAACCAGCATCCTCACTCCATCCAGAGCCAGTACCCGAGTCTGGCCCATGAGCCGGCGATCCCAGCTCCCCTCCACTACTCCGCCTACCACCGCTCCTCTGCACAGGTCAGTAATAGGGTTTAGTAGACTTTTAAAAGAATGGAACTTTGTTAAGAAATGTGCAAAGTGAATTTGAGTCCCAAATGAACTTTTTTCATGTAAATTAGGCAACAAGTGTTATGTTAAACAACAAACTAAAACTATTCAATGTATATTATATATAAATGCTACTATATTTAGATCAATGACTATAGATTTTGTGCATTACTCTGTGATGATAAGAGAAAACTAATAAAATACTTGGCAAGACATTTATTAGATTGCCAACATAATAAATTTGGGTATTTTCCCAACTTAGAACACTTACAGACTCACTGAACCTAGAGATTAAAAGAAGAAAAAGAGGGAAAATCAATGATCAAGAGGAACAAAGAAAAGAAGTACTAGAATTCTTGACTTAAATAATAGTAACAATACCACAGTATGAACATACTCAAACTACACTAGATAAACACATACTACAAATATGTTTCAAAGTAATAGTCCATTAAAAGTCATTAACATCTTAAACAGAATTACTCTCTGCAAAATTAATGACAATGACCTGTTATAATATATGTTGTATTAAGGTATTATTGTGACTGAGACATTAACATATGAGCTACAGTTTAATGTTGTAGCTCACTGACATAAATCAAATTACTTTACTTATCATTTACTTGTTGCAAAGTAACAAGTGAATATAACTGTTAAAATACATGCAAAAAAAGTAAAAGAGTGTAATGTTCTCTTCACAAAATGTTGTGGAGAAGAAGTATAAAGTAGCATAAAATCAATATCTACCTGAATACAGCTGTTTACAGTGAAAGCTGCAAGTTATTTTATCCAGTTTAGAGGGATTAAACTCGCATAACAAACATGCATGGATAGGATGTTTGCAATAATGTGAATGAATATCTAAACTGTATACATCTATAGTGCAGAACCATGTGCATCAACACTATTCTAGGTATTTCCACTGTAAGAGCTGGAGAAAGTATTTATATGTGCGTAAATATATAAGACATAATAAGTACACAGATATGTTGATGCTACTATATTATATGTGGGAAAGCTAGCAGCTGTTCTTGGTCCACTTTACACAACAGCAGCTGTAGCGGCAGCATAGGTGAATGAGAATATGATCAGTCTGGCCTCTCAACATCTGAACTGTCCTTTCAAGAGCATAAATAGAAGACTGAAGATTTAAATGTGAGAAAAGAAAAGGTTATTAGGACGAGATGGAGTCGCTGATGTTACAGCTCATGCAGCGAGTGGTGTGAGTTTACTCTTTTGGTGGTAATTTCCTGTCAAGGGTCCTCAGCCTCCGCTGCCTTTATAGTGGGAGGAGATCAGCTGGGCCTCAGCGCTCGCACTGTTTCTAAAAGTCCCTGAATCAGCCTCTCCACACAGCGGAAGCAGACAGTGAAAGGTGGCTCGGCCGGGGCCAAGAGGGGCCCTGCTCTGTTACTCCTCTTTCCAGCTCTCAATAGTCTCTTCATCTGTTCGAGCCAGTGGCCACGGAGCAGGGCAAGGGGGCGTTTATTAAAATATTGTTATTCAATGGTCTCTTTTCTGCTTGTGAACAAGAGGCAGCTGAGCCGTCTGTTCTGCACTGACTGTCTTTTTCCATGCCGTGATCCCTCATAATGGAATCGACTGTCGTGTTTATATTTAGTGAGAAAAGGGAAAAGGGTCCTACTTCCACTTTTTTTTTTTAGACCCGTCTGAGCTCAAATCGGGCACAATGCCTGCACTTTGTCCATGTGAGAGGTTGGACATGGAGCTGAAGCGAACAGAAAACTTTGTCGCATGCCCATCTGTCCGAAATATTTTTGTCAACAGGCAGATTTAGTCAGTGCTGTTTGTCACCACAGGCAACAAAAATAACACAGGAAAACCACCTCTTTTATGAAAACCCTAATTTTCTTAAGTGGCTTAATTTTCTATTTTGACCACTGTGGCACAACTTGTGAAGCAATTTCCTCTGACAGGAAATTACCATCAGCAGGGCCAGTTCACACCAAAAGCTACATGCTTAATGCAGTATTAAATATGAAATCAGCAGCACCACAGCTGCCTTTCAGGAAACAGAGGTCATGTCCTCAGTAAAAAGGGAATTTGAGGATTTGTATCAACCTTACATTTTATTCCGGGCAGCATTTAACCTTTCTTGAAGGCATAATTTGATAAGTTTGCTGTCAGGCAGAGTTAAATGAGAAGTTAAACACCACTCTCACATCTATTGGCTTCATTTGAGGTTATAGCCAGCAGCTGGTGAGTTTAGCTTAGCATAAAGATTGGAAACAAGGGGAAACAGGTAGCATGGATCTGTAAAAATAACAAAAAACACCTAATAGTGCCTCTAAAGTGCACAGATCAACATGCTATAATGTAATACTGAAACAGTGTTTTGCAGGAGGTTTTGTGCGTAACTTTTTTATTAATAGGACTCTAAGGAAGACAGTGAAGATGCATATTGCAGTCTATTCCTTTAAATAAATAAAAATGTACAGATTATGTAATTTAATAGTGAACTGTGTAATCACTGACACATTTTGTATTTTGGGGGAATGGTTAACAGCTGGATTTGGGTACTTGGACTCAAAAATTGCCTGCATCTCTGAAGATCAGTAAAAAAAAAAAAATTGGAAACTGATGGATCAGACATGAAGGCTGTTGAAGTCAAAATTCTGGGGGGGAAATCTGATTTTAAATTACTTGCATTAATTGCATCCAACTGTCATGCGTAATCTGTAGTTAAAGATCTTTAAGTTGCATTCATCATCAACAAAATTTAAGGCAACAATCTGCAGACTAATTGGGAATGAAAATAACTGACTGCTCTGATACATTCACTGGCTATTTCAAGCTTCTCTCAGTAGATGACTTTACTGCCTGGCTGTAACTTCTCTCCTCCTCTTCTCCTCCACAGTACCAACTCAACGGCCAGATGTCTCGGATGGAGCCCTGCCTGATGGGCAGCACTCCTCGGTTGCACCCCACACCCGTCGCCCCCCGGTGGCCAGATGTGTCACCTGCTAACAGCTGTTACACCAGCCCACCTATGCATTCATCCCGCTATGCCACTTCTGGGGACATGTACTCCCCCCTGGGCCCTCGCAGGAACTCAGAGTACGAACACTCACAGCATTTTCCCGGCTTCGCCTACATCAACGGAGAGGCCACCACTGGCTGGGCCAAATAGCCTTTAAACGTTGCTTTGGACATCTGTGTACGAGCTCTAGGCCACCAACCCGGTGGATGCAAAGCCTCTGAACTCTTCCAATCAAGTGCATCAAAAAACGAGGAACAGAGAGTAAAACAGTACCAATGTAAGGCGATAGGAATCACGGTATGGACGTACTGACAATTAGAAAAGACTCGTTACGTCAATCACTCTGATGATTGTTGTGTAATTTGTGCGGAGGTTTGTTAAAATTTCTCCAGTGGTTGATGGAAGTATTAAATCATATAGATTGTCAAAACTTGCAGCAAAATCATTTGAAGAGTGCAATGCTGCTGCCAAGCTGTGCCTTTGTTTTAAGGAATGTACACCTCTGCCAGAGTTTCCCTCGTCAGTCCCACCATCAGCATACAGATCGTCCCTCCAGCGGTCCGTCAGTGAAGCTCTGTGTGCTGCCGCCTGTTTCTGACACCAGTACAATCTCAGTGATGCTGTGCAGCATCGTGTCGTGAGCTCTTTTGCAACAGATTTGTTTTCTGCCGGATGAAGATGAACTGTTCTGCCTTAACCTTCTCCTGGGACATCAGTTGCATTCAGTGGCACGAAGCCAAAACATCACAGGTGACAGATATAAACTCATGAAAGACCTCGATCAGTGTATGACGGCGCATCCATCTTGGTTAGTCTTTTTTAATGATTGAACGCTGTGACTCAAAAACAACAAGTGTATTCTGTTTTTCTGTGACTATATATACATATATATATATATAGTATGTATTTTCTGTAACTTTGTAACATGGTGTATCCTTTATTTTCTATGTTACAATTTGTTCTCTGTTTTGTATGGTTAGTAAAGGACGCATTAACCTAGGGTTGTGTGTTTTATAATGCACTCAAAGCTACTGAGGACCTATTACCCTATGGGTATTTATAAAAAGGGAAAAATATCAAAGTGTACAGTAACATGAAGTCTAGTCACTTTTCTGTAAATAAAAGCACTGGAAACCATCTGTGGTGACTGTTAAACTATCACAGTTGAAACTGATGTGTATGTGGGAAAATATGTTGCCACATAAATAATTTCACAATTTAAAACAGTGAGTCATTCTTGTTTATTTTGTTCTTGTAGAAATACACAAAATGATGCACTAAATGAATTATTGTATTTATTTATTAATCAGCTCTTTCTATACTTGAATATATGACAGCTTTTTCTGATATTGATAATATTAATATTTTAATCAAGATATTTTAGATTAGAGTTCATTAATCTCTTAAATATACTGACTTTATAGCTACTATTTTTCTTGTTTTCTGAAAGTACCTCATTCCACTTCAGATTTTTAAAAAGCAGAGATGTTTCCTTAGCTGATTTTTCCTTCTCTGTCTGGGAACCCAAATTACCACACTGTGGGGGGTTGGGTCAGCAGCAGAAGGGCCACACCGCAGAAAGAATTACATTTCTATGGTGAGAACGTCCTGCTGTGCTGGGGTCAGTGCACCTCAGTCCCGTAACCTCTGACCTCTGACCCCCGCCGAGGTTTGTATTTATTAGGATGTAGATCCTCTGTGTTACATCTCCGAAATCCTGCAGGATTCGCGACACAGACTTTGAAAGCAGAAAACTTGTTTAAAAAATGTCCGCCCTTCATTGTGATTTAATCACCTGACCTGAGTGTCAATATCAATATCCGCTGAAGATTTC
Source organism: Chromis chromis (assembly GCA_900302755.1). Lineage (NCBI taxonomy): Eukaryota > Metazoa > Chordata > Actinopteri > Pomacentridae > Chromis > Chromis chromis. Next base: position 12,891 of record OMNN01071367.1, read on the forward strand.
AGAAGGAGATGGGTGATGCGGTCAGCAGTGAGAAATGTGCTGCCACACCACAAGGTTTCATCTCTGATATCAACAAAACATCACTTATACAGTGGTCAGAACAAGTACATCTCTTTTTATTTGTAGTTACAGAGACAGGAAGTGCTTTAAAATGAGTCAACAACACATTGTATAATGTACATTTCTTCTACAGCCAATGATTTCTTTGCATGAAACAAAAAATGCATCTGAAAATATAAGATTACAATTTCAGAACAATGGAAATTCACACTGTCCGTGCACATTGGTGTAGAACTAGTGTCAGTGAATGAATAAAAACACTAATTTACAAATATAAATTCACATGCACAGTCAGTCTCTGGGGTTGACTTTGGACTGATGAAGGAAGATTTCAGGGACAGAAAACATGCAAACTCCTCACAAACCAGCTGAGCTCTCATCTCTGGAGGATGTTTATGTACCTTGATGACATATAATTATACAAAAAGTGGCACTAAATCATCTGAGTTGGTGACAGACATTTACTTTCTCTGCAAAAACACATTAGTGGCTCCATCAAGTCTGATCTGTGCTATGAAAGACTAAAGAACTTTTCCTGTCCTCAGAGCATCTAGAAGCTTACTCTCACATTTTAGATGAATTTAAAGAAATCATAAAACCTAAAAGAATAAGAATAAACATTTCCTTGGCAACAATATTCTTATACAGATGCATTTTTCTCATTTAAATATGTCACTGAAGGATAGCTATCAGACCTGGCTCACAATAAGAAAATAGAGATGTGCAGCTTCAATATATATTTTGACACTAAAACCTCTGACAGGACTTCTATGTTAGAATTACTGATTTTATAATAGTCTGCTTCATTTTCTAACCTCAAAATTAATTTCACATCAGATTAATATATGCTGATTTACATGCTTTCTAGATTTTTTAAACTCAAAATGTTTAATAAGGCTGCCATGTGTGCATGTTTATATACTGTACCTCCATTCTAACTCTCGGTTCCATTGTTTAGATCTTAAATAATATTATAGCCACTAACCATTAGGGCGGCAACTAAGGATTCATTTCATTGTTGAATAATCAGTTGATTATTTTCTCAGTTATTTAATTAGTTGTTTGGTTTATAAAATAGTGAAAAATGTTGATCATTTTCTCCCACAGGCCAAGATGACGTCCTTTAATGTCTCATTTTGTCCACAATTCAAAAGCATTCAGTTTACTGTCAGAGAGGAGTAAAGAACTGGAAAATATTTACATTGAAGTACCTCAACTGTGTGCAAAGCAGAGTGAATAATAAATCAAAGTCAGTTTAAAGGCAATGCCCACTCAGGAACAGCCTGATAAGCTTGATATTCTGAGTGAAACAAATGCAAGCAGTCAAGTCAGACTCATAGGAAGTAATACATTACAGAACTTTTCTCATTATAAAGACACTTTGACACTAATAATGACTGAAAATCCAAACCTCGGACAATCTGTGTTAAAGTCACTGACTTTATAATCGTCTGCTTCATTTTCTGAAACTCAAAAATAATTTAACATCAAATTAATGTGCTGATTTACATGTTTTCAGCATTTTTTTAAACGAGGCTAATATGTAATATTATTATTATTATTATTATTATTATTATTATTATTATTATTATTAATATATCATTGTTTTAGAGGTGCAACTAAAGATTATTTTCATTGTCAATGAATCTGTTGGTTATTTTCTCAATTAATTAATTAATTAATTTGCTGTTTGGTCCATTAAATGTCAGAACAGGGTGAAAAAGGTTAATCAATGACTTCCTCAAATGTCACCCAAAGACTCCACTTGTGACAGAGGAGTAAAGAAACCAGAAAATAATCACATTTAAGAAGCTGGAATTTGAGAATTTAGACTTTTTATCTTGATTTTTTTTTCTCTTGTAACTGATTAATCGATTATCAAAGTAGCTGTAGATTAATTTAATAGTTAATCCATTAATCGATGCAGCTCGACCAACTAAAACATACATTGCTGTCAATCACACTTGGTGCAGGTAAGTATATTTGTTTTAATGATACAGTTTAAGATGACTGTTTATTGGAATATGGGAGTGCATTTTGTGAATCTGTGTGTCTGTATCAGGCTAAATGAGCTCAGAGGAGGAATCGGAGCTGCTGCTGATGGAGACAGTCTGGGGAGTTTCCCTGTTGACAGCCGCAGACCTGACTGACACCAAGTTAGCCTGCCAGCTAGCTCGCTAGCTAGCTGCACTACACTCACTGGTAACGCCAAAACTAAGCTAACCATCCGTGCTCTTCAGATATCCACCATGGATTTGAATGCCGTCTTGTCGCAACTTGAAACTGCCAACGAGGAGGAAATAGAGAAGCTCTTGCAGCAGTATAATCGAGAGGTGAGTCGCTTCTTCGCTCGTTTTTCCTCAAACCAAAACAAACAGCGGTGCTAATGTTAGCTAGCTAGCTGGACGGCTAGCTTTGAGTTAGCTAGACGTCTTTATAGCTCTCTAAGGAAAAATGCTGCCTCCCAAATCTTATCTAATGTTGCATCGATACACATGTGACTCTGAATCTGTGAATGAAGCAAACCGGACCGTGCTACGTTGTTCCCAGCACCGACGCAGAGCTGATAATGCTAATGCACCCTGCTCGCCCACCACCGGTTCTGCCCATAGAATTACACAGCAGCATTAGCAACTTTATCTATTTATTCAAAGCTATTGGAGACCGTGTCAAACTGTTTGCGGTTAATATATGGTCATACCTGTTAAATATATGCGTTTCCGTGTCATTTGAGGGTGTTGCTTGGTGTCCACAATGAGCATCTTTTCTGTTTCAGAACATTCACACCTTCAGTTTTGACCAAAAGGAGGAAACACTGCGGATTGTGAGTACCAGTTCACTCAGCAGGTTGATATTAGATGGTGTATAGAGCCCTGCTTTGTCCTAATGAGAGTCTTATTCACTTTGTGTTCTTACAGAAGCTGTGTCAGGGTGTGTTGACAGTACTGGGGAGGCAGGTGCAGCCCAGCTGTCAGAAGACATGTCTGGAGACCCTCCGCATCCTGTCCAGAGACAAGCGTGTCCTCGCACCTGTAGCCACCAGGGAGGGCATGCTGATCCTGGGAGGGATGGCGAGGCTGCAGGCCGGAGAAGAAGAGGGTGACAACCAGAAAAGCTCTCAGGATTGCACACAGTCAGAGGAGGAGGAGAGGGTGGTGGTGGAGGCCTTGAAGTGCCTATGCAATGTAGTGTACAACAGTCCTGCAGCTCAGCAGGTCAGTGTAGATGTGCAGCTGGCTCACGGCCTTTATGCCAGCCTGCGCACCGCCCGCACATGGCACCACGAGGTGGGCCTGTTCACGCTGCGCCTTCTCTTCCTGCTGTCTGCCCTCCGACCTGACGTGAGAGGGGTGTTGAGGAGAGAGTGGCATGCTGTGAGACTGCTGACGGAGGTGCTGGAGCACACCCTGGATGTGCGCTGGGTCGGTCCCTATGAAGCCGCCCGTCCAGACCCTCAGGCCCTGCCCATGCCTGCAGAGGACAATGAGCGAGCGATGGAAGCACTCAAAGCCTTGTTCAACCTCACACTGTCTGAAGCTGGTGGTGAGGTAAGTGTGTCGTGGTTATGTGGTGAAATGTTACAGTAAAGGTTTACGTTTTACATTCTGACTCATGTAGGGAGGGATTAAGAGAAGGTCAGGTGTGCATCACCACAAACGTCACTTGCTCAATTATGGATTAGGCTTTCCTGCACAACAAAGGTCATACGTCTAATCACCAGAGCAGCCACTTTATACCTGTACACAATATTTTACGTGTTTCTCAGGAAGACAGTCAACCTCTGAGTATTTTACTACCAGAGCAAAAGAACATCAACTCAGTCTGAGCTAACAAATAAGCTGCACAACGACTTTGCAATAGTTTAGGTTGATTGGGAGTAATTAGAAACCGCAGACATGACTAGACAAGTTGCACACACCAAAAAGCTCTCCTCTTTTTTTTTACTGTCACATTTAAGTTGTGCAAGTAGTAGTAGAGAGTGGGTTCATGAGACATTATCAAAAAGTGTGACTGCTGCACAAGTAGGACGGCATGAATTTGTAAAACCATTGACACAAATTAAATTCTGTATCAGACGTGCTGCTAAATGTTCAAGGTGTGGCTATTAAATAACAAGACTTACTTATGTCAGTTGAACCACAGTGTGGATGCCTGAACCATGTAGTTTAAGCTGATCAGTGGGAAAGCATGAATATCAATGTGCTCGAATTACATACATTTTAATCACAGCATTAGTGTCATTATTTAACAGCTGCACCGTGTGTATCCGAAATTGCAACCTTTGCAGTTTGCTTATTGTGTTCTTTCAAATCGCTATTTCGATTATGAAAATGATTAAATGTTCAGCCCCACTTTGGTCTGTAACTTTCTCCCAGTAAGCCGTGACCACGTGAACCAACATTCACAACACCAAGACTAAATGGAATCCACCTGTTATTAATGTTATTACTTTGACCTGCGTGTTTCCTACATTGATAAAATGAAACCGGCTTCTTCTCGCCGCCAGTATTTTGAAGCTTTAGGCTGCTATTACTTGACACACTATCTCCTCCTTTGTTTATAAGATACGCACACAGGCCAAACTATATATTTCCAAGCACATCTTCTATTTAATTGTGATGAATGTCATTCATGATCAAACTTAGCCGTCTTGTCTGAGAAGGTATTTCAAACATGCTTGCAATGTTTCATGCAATTTGGACTGGGAAGACAGACGACTACAAACGCAGCATCTAACACAGTGTAAGTCCAGATGACACCAGATTTAGTTCTTAGGCTCACCTGCTCTCCTGTTAGACATCCACACTTCCTCTTCCTCAGTTTGCACCTCAGCATCTCTCTGCTCCTGTGGCTCTCTAGTCTGGTTTTAATGCCTCATTAACTATTTAGGTTCCTATTTTTGCAGTTAGGCCTGCTGTCCTTGTAGCTTCAGTGTTTTACTACCTTATTCGTTTGTTCTACACAGCAAAAATGTCTGTTTGTAGTGATTTTGCACATGCTTGACTTGATAGGAGGATGACCACCAGTTCCGACTCATTGCCGCCATCCTGCGTCACCTGTTGATGCTGAAGACTGAGACAGAGGAGAAGACAGAGGAAGCACACAGGTGGGAATCTGATTGACAAGAAACATGAAATGGCTCAGTCCCATGATGCTTCTGTGTTGTGTAGCTTGCAGTTTGTAAAGGCGTGTCTTCACCACGAATGTCATTTGAAAGCGATTTGCATAGAAAAGCGCACAGACTGACAAAGTGCATCAACGACTTTGCAAACTAACTACAGCCTTCTGCTGTGATTTGCTTGTACGGACTCTTCTGGAAGAGCATGGATTGTCCACCACAAATTAGGACTATTAACCCATACTCCCATAGAAAACTCCCGTGTTGTTGTAATGCTGCTGCAGCATCTTCTTCTTATGGTAATTTAATGCAAGAATGCCAAGAATTCGTGGCCGTAGCCTGAAATTTAAACAGTGTCATGTAAAAGTGAGTGATGGTCCTCTTGACCCGTCAGGCCGGTCATGGGAGTTTGACCTATTGACCGAGGTAGTTGTAAAGGGACGTATGAAGGAGAAAGTTTGTTTTTATCTAGAAAACAGATTAACAGAGAGGTGGTCTTACTTACTCGCAAGAAATATTTTCAAATGTAATTTTTGAGGAGTTTAAAAATTATAACTACCTTCTCAGCCTTTCAGTACAAACATACACCACATGCTTGCGCACAATATTACTTGCATTGTCTCTCTGGGGGCACCTTACATCATCTTTTTCTTCATAAGTTTATGACGGAAGAGCTTTGGAAGACTTGTAATTTCAGGCTTTGGTGGCGTTTTCAAGGTTCAACAGGTTCTTCCTTCATCTTTGCTGTCCAGTTATCAAATTAAGACTTTTTCAAAGGTCCTCTCTTTTCCAAAACTGCCCTTATTCATTTGTCTTTCATGGCCTTCTCAGATAGCAGTAATCTGAATTTGATAAAAACTAAAAACTATAGGCAGTCCTGGTGAGTCTACCAACAGTTTAAGAGGTAGAATTGAAACACACACATAAATCCAGAATTAGAGACAAACTGATGAACACCCAGACTGGATTTTTCCTTTGAATCGATGATTGTTTGGCTGAAATCTTAAACACTCTGAGCAAAGTCTCTCTAATTATTTGTGTCTCATTTAAGGCTGTTTTAAGTACAAGTTCCTAAATATAGATTAAGAACAAGAACTCACTGTGCTGTTAATCACCCCTTTACTTCTCCAACCTATTTTTTTTAATACTTTAAACACTTTTACTCCTTAGATTTCCTGTGAAACAAAGTGTAACACTTACATAATGTTATTTTTTTCTATCCCCAGCCATGCCGTGAATCTACTTAACAACCTGCCCGTGTCCTGCCTGGATGTGTTAATTGATGTACCCGTCCAGGGAGGACAAGAGAAATATGGTGGGAAGAACATGGATGCAGTCCAGAAGTTAATAGACTTCATGGAGAAAAGAATCGACAAGGTAAAGTTCATCCTCCGAGGTTAACACAGGTGGCCTGGCACCACTCTGATAATTCATTGTGCTCCTAAAACTTTGATTTATGCAGTGCAAGTAAACCAGTGGAAGATATTTTTACATACTGTTATTGACGCTACAAAACATGTTTTATATTTTCAACTTACATGTAAGCTAATACCGCATACCAGCTGTGTTACACATTCATTGTGACATTTTGTATTTATTTTAGATTTTAAACTAGAATAAAGCCTAGAAAGCAGCTGGATAGCTCAGTGACTAACACCCCAGACCTTGGCATGGGAGATTGGTGGTTCAAATCCTGGTCAAGGCGCAGGTGAGGACCCTTAGGCAAGGTCCCTAATGCTGCCCCACCTACCTACCTTTGTACGTCGCTTTGGATTGAAGCATCTGCTAAATGAAATTGTAACCTTGTAGGAACTGCAGATAATGGATGGCCTCTAGCAGGTTTACTGGCTGCATTGTTTTTGTTTTTAGATTTATTTTTGGCCTTTTATGCCTTTTATTAGATGGATAGAGACAGAAACAGGAGAGACGGGGGAAGTACATGCGGCAAACGCCCGAGGTCGGAATCGAACCCGGCACAGCTGCCACGCCCTAGCACCTAGGTCGCGCGACATAACCGTTAGGCTATCGGGGCACCCTACTGGCTGCATTGTTACTGGTCAATTTGACTTTAGAGAATTGTGGTGCCAGACCTGTTAGTACTACACATTCAGTTCCTTATCTACAGTGCTGTTTTTATTTCGTCATCATTTATGTTACCCATGTGTATGTGTTACTGATCGACATCGCTCCAGCGCTGCAGCTTGTGCACACCGTGAAGTGTTTGTGGTTTGTGTCACTCCAAGCAGGGCTCCAACTACAAAGAGGGTTTAACTCCAGTGCTCAGCCTCCTGACTGAAGGATCCAGACACCACAGGGAGATCCGCAGATACATCAAAACTCAGGTAAAATGGTTGCTGCATGTGGTATTTCTCATGTTTAGTTTTTTGTTTACATAGTTAATATGGTATCTGGTAAGTTTATATACCTGTATTTTCACAACCTGGTAGTTATTAGATGCTGTCTTTGTGTGTGTGATCATGAGCCAGTGGCGAGGTTTTAGAGCTTTCTTATAATTACCAAAATACTAAGAAATACTCAACTATTGGAAGTCCCTGCTTTTTCAGGTACTTCCCCCACTGAAAGATGTGAAGATCAGGCCAGAGATTGGCACCACCATCAGAAACAAGCTGGTTCGCCTTATGACGCATGTCGATATGGGTGTGAAGCAGACGGCTGCAGAGTTTTTGTTTGTCTTGTGCAAAGAAAGCGGTGAGTGGAGATGAGCATCTGTAGCACAGCACCTCAGATTTAAAAAAAAAAAAAAAAAAACAAGAATGAGAGAGGCAGTGTGGTTTCCGCGACTACCAATGGGACACATCAACATTTATATGTAACATCACACCCTTCTGTATTTGTGTCTTCTAGTGGACAACCTGTTAAAGTACACAGGATATGGAAACGCAGCAGGACTCCTTGTGGCTCGAGGACTTCTTGCAGGAGGAAGAGGAGAGACTCAGTACTCTGAAGACGAAGACTCAGACACAGAGGAATACAAATCTGCCAAACCTTTGTGAGTACTCTTCACAGGGCTTAGATTAGAGCATTGACGATCAATGTCAACACGTTTAACTCATTACTGTGTTTGCAGCTTTACATAAAGCTTTTTCCTTTGCTTTTCCCAGCATCAACCCCATCACTGGACATGTGGAGGAGCCGATGCCGAACCCCATTGAAGAGATGACTGAGGAGCAGAAAGAATATGAAGCTCAGAAACTGGTCAATATGTTTGACAAGCTGTCAAGGTAATACATTGAACTGGAAAATAGCAAATGCAGAATCCTTTATTTTAACCCTCTGGTCCCCAAGCAGTTTCTGGGTGTTTCTTTATTCCTGTCACATTTTTAACTCACTGTAGGCTCATTTTTCACTACACCTCTATGGAAACAGTACAACCATGACTAGAAGTAGAGAGAACTGTGCTGTAAGTTCTAATGTCATTACTCATAAAAACAACAACAACAACAAAAGTAGAATTATTTATCATTAATTTTACAAAAATTATTTACATTAAAAAAAAATGGAGTTAATACGTACAACAATTTTTTTCAAGGGGAAAAATATGAATACGATAGATAATTTACTACATACATTTAAAATGTTAAATTCCTCTCTGCTCTCTGTAAACACAGCCTGCAGTTCATCCTAGTTAACTAATGGCTTCCTGATATTTTAGTTTGAGTACAAACAGTATATTTTTGGTAAATTTCTAAATGTAAACTGTAGGATAAAGCGATTTTGATGAAATTTTAAGCTTAGTTTTCTGACCGAACGGCATGTCACAGATGAGTAGTTCAAGGACCATCGGAAAGTTCAACATCTGACAATTCTCTCTGTTTTTACAGTTGATGGCTCTGATAAATGGTTTAACCTTAGCATGCTTTTTTTTTTACTTTCAAAATTCAAGGTTTCAGAGGTTTAATAGTAGAAAATTCTTAGAAATGTGCAATTTCAGATTAAAATACTTTGGAGATCATGACATAAATGTACGAGATTATTATCATTTACACTGCTGGGTATTCAGACTCAGAACACACTGTGTTTGTGTGGGCCTGTTGTGTTAGGTGAGATCATGAAATACAATCCAGGAAGTCTTATGAGTTATTAGATGAGAAAACGCTGCATGGCAGGTTCAGAAAGTGTAATACGATTCTTTTAATTTGAATAGTTTTATCCTGCATCAGAAAAGTCAGCATGGGCCACCATATAGCTCGCTGAGTTAAGGCATGTGGGCGCAGGTCGCCAGCAGAGGTCATGAGTCCGGCTCAAGTCCATTTGCTGCATGTCACTCTCCTCTATACCCCCTTTCACCACCATCATCATTAAAAATGGGAAAAACTCCCCAAAAAATACTTTAAAAAAAGAAAAGTCAGCATGACATGGACTCTAGAAATTTCACATTCAAGTTTTTAGTCACAGATTATTTCATGTAATACTGCTGTCTGTCTGAACATGGCTGGGGTTGCCATGTCTATTGTTAAAGATGTGTTAATGTGATAGCCATCTCTGTAAAATACAATAGAAAAAACCTGCACAAACGTAAGATGTCCCAGAAGTCTTTGACAAATAATGAACCGTGTTTCTTTTGCAAAGCCTCAGCTAACATGATTAACTTTTTCTGTTTGAACAATTGTTGCTCCACCTGCTCACATTATTCATATAATTTACCGTTTCCTCAGTAAAAGGTCTTTCTGTATTTGTGTTGACCTTTCCTTAGCGAGTCGAGGCTAACGTCAGTCGGCACAATGCCTGCACAAAGGTAACACTGGGCTTGCTCCCTGCCAACCGATTCATCATAGGAAGAATCTCTCACCGTTAGATGCAGCTTCAATTAGGCCTGGACTTTCAGAACTCTGCAGCATTCAGCTGGAGTAAATGGGGAGCTGCCGGCACGCCGCTGCAGCATCATTACCACCGCTCCATTAATTATCACCTAATTGGCACACACAGTCGACTTGTCGGTTCTGGTTCCTTTATGTACCACATTCAGGTTTTTTTAATAACACGTCCTGAGTTTATTCTTCTCCTATTTGAGGAACCAATCACTGGCCTGAGCAGGAGTGGACTGAGACAGAGGCAGAAACTAGACAAAGCAATTTGGGTGGAACGTAGATGAAGAGGAAGAGACACGGGTGAATAAATGTGCAGACATAAGAAAGCCGACCTTGTCATTGTTGAGCCAAAGAAGGCGTTGAGCTGTAATGAGGCACGTGCGCCCAGAAGAGGAGGATTCCTTTCCTGAGGCTACATCCTCTTTCTTCCCCTCCTCAGTGAAGGAGATGCAGCGATGACAGAGAGGTGCTTCCTCAGTTCAGGCTCTAAGGAGATCCATCAGAGCCCTGCAAGAATGTGCTCCCCTAACTGCTTAACTGGTCCTCCAATTAGCACATATTCTGCACCCCCACCTCCTTACACCTGCCAGACCCCCAGTCACTCCTGAAGAGGAGAGATTTTTTTCCTCTAATTAGGAGAGATGGTGCTCACAGTTTTGTTTGTTTTGTCATTCTGGTCCTCATTGTACCTGCTGACTTTTACCAATGATATGAGGCTGTGGAGTGGAAATGCTCCATGGCAGGTGTCCTCACTGAAGAGATGTCAAATCAAAGCCAAGACGTTCATAGATTTCATCACCCCTCATCTCCTTTTAAAGAACGTAACCTGTAGTTTTCCCCAAGAAGTATTACATTTAATTCTAGGAATCAGTAGGAATTACACGGCCATTTGTATTTGAATCTGACAAATGAATGCAAATGGCTCCTTTTTAAATCTTTGATGGATAATTCTCTGATAAATCATCTTAGAGGGAGCAGTGACACACAGTGCAGGTATAATTGGATTAGGGTGAAGGGGCAGTTGTGGCTTTGAGGAGATTAGTCTGAGCACTGATCCTGTAATTAAACTGCCACAGGAAAAGGAGGGGAGGAGAGCCGAGAGGATAGACAGAGGCGAGTGTCCATGAAAGGAGGGTGGGGGTTGTTTTGTGAGGGTCCTCCAGTTGTGTATGTAAGAGAGGGAACACCTACAAGTAAAAGACTGTCAGACTTCTTTCTACGTATTTTGTTCACTTTGAAAATAGACAAGAAGACAGTTTTGTCTAATTAGATTAGGGATTGACCAATATAGGGTTCATTTGTTTGTTTTTTGAGGGCCGGTAGCAATTATTGGTAATCGAGAAAGGCCGATGACCAATATTTGGAACCAATATACACAAAATGTAATGTTTTAACAGCATGTGATTGCAGAGAACCTGTCATTCATAACTAGACTTCTTCATTAATAAGATTGACTATAACTGAATATGTAAAATAAACATAGGATTGATTAAATTAGGACGCTCTCCTCTGTTTATGTGGGATCAACTGAGATTGATCAGTTTGTCTCCAGCAGTTACATCTGTTGTTCTTTTTTTTTTTTTCTTAATCTTTCACTTTCCCATCACTTTTGTTGCCCATCTTAAAGTATTATTAATTATTGTTTTCCAGACTCTGTTTCAGGGTGATTTGTGGCTGCCTTCTAACTTAGCCATTAGCCGTTAGCATAGCCTTAGCCATTGTGGCAGAAGCTAATTTCCTAGTTTGTGGCAGCAGCTTGTGTTTCTTGCTCAGTTTTTGCAGTCTCTGCTTGAGAGACATTTCTGAGAGCACAGAGTGACGACAGACAGAGGAGACTGATAATCTGTCCCAATAATAGGCCAGGCTGATAATAAGTCTATCCCTAATTTTGATGTTTGCAGCTTTCTAATATCGACACTCTCATCTAGCATGTGGGAATCTGATGGTTTTGTCTTTGTGTCTGCAGGCAGAACGTGATTCGGCCGATGGGCGTCAGGCCGGACGGGACGTTAGCACCTCTTGAAGAAACGCTCCGTGATCCGCCTGAGGACAACTCAGGATCAGACTCAGACTAATGCACTGCACTTCCAGGCCACATTTTCCAGACTAAGCCCACCGGGCACCAAAAAACACATCTCGAGCTGTGTCTCATTTCCAGGGCTGGATCCTCTAATGGATTCACAAAGGTGGGTTGTAAAGCTGAGCTGAATCTGTGCCTCCATAATGAAAGAGACGGTCTGCTGCTGAGCGTAGAGCTGTTTCCAAAAACACTGTAGGCACTGGATCAGACATTATCATCACAATCAAACTGAAAGCAAACGTTTTAAAAAAGACAGTGGCATGCTGCATTTACAACTCCCTGTAGATCACTTTCTATTAAATTTAATTGACTTTTACTGTTAGACATTCAAATAATGTCAGATTAAAGCTGTTGAAGTCCAACTTATTAGCAGGAAGTTGCACAAAATTGGCTGAAATAGTCGTAACTGGACGTTTGATGATGCCTGAGTTAACATGATGAGATGTAGTAGTTTACTGTTAACAGATATATACAGTATATATATAAAATATCACATGACTTGTATTTAGGTTCAAGTTTATATCAGGTATCTATTAATTATGCCTTGTAGGGTTATTGATTGTGTGCTTTTAGTGTCGATACTGACTGTAGCCACTTAAATGCAAATACAAAGTCTGATAAATAAAATATGATGAACTGATATTTTACGATTTAATGAGCTGACATAGACTTAAAAGTGCCATTAAACAGTTGATCCATGTGCAGGCGGTTCAGGAATAGAATGGGCTGCTTAGAAAATAGTGAAACCAACAAATCTTACTGAAATTGGATTGTTAGGATATATTCAAAGTGAAACCTCCGACGATCCAGTCCTGAAGTGGGACACAGCTGAGCATTTCACAGGAGACTCTGGACGCCCTGTCGCGGCCGTGAGACCTTCTCCAAAGTGGAAGTGGACTTAATGTGTGGCAGGAAGACGCTGCCGAGGCATCATAATGCGTTGGAGGCCTTCATGGTTACATCATTTACTTTCCCACTCCCTAAGTTGTGAAAATAGAGGTAATAATATAATTCTTTTGCTGGATTGTGTGTTTCTCACAGGAAACACTGTTGTCATGGTTTGTTTCCAGTGTAATTAACTCTGAATGATCATTCCTTCACTTGTGCTTTTTTTTCACGATTTTTTAAGTTTCTCTTTGTATTGCTAGACGAAGTGCACATTATATACACAAATGTAAACATAAAATCATAGTAAACACTGTCAACAGTCAAGCTTCTTCTTAAACTCACGAGGCCTGTCCAGACTAGAGCACAAGATTGATTTGTAATTAGAAAAAAAAAAAAAAGAAATCAGGCGGTGTCAGTGTGGATGTTTAAACCTGCAGCTCACAGTCTGTTTATATGTGGTTGTGTAATTTACATGAATGTTGCACACCAGTTAGTCGCCAAGGAAACTTTCTGAATTCAGGGCTTGTTGGTTTACTGACGGCCATTTTGATGTTTTAAACAAAGAAAAAAAAAAAGCTTCTTTCTATTAAGACTTTAAAAGCAGATACATCTTCCTGTGGTGGATGATAGTAAACAGATTGTTTCAGCCTCTTGACAATGAAATGTGTAAACTGCAATGACGGTTTTTCTAATCCATATTAATTTCACCAAATCTGCATGACGTTGAATCAAGAAATGTGATTTTTTTTTTTTCTAGATTGAAAATGTTGCTGATTTTATAAGTCCACATGTTTAGTGTATGTATAAAGTAATATTTTTTCCTTTGTGTTGGTACAATTTAATTTAATATAAGAGCCGTTCAGAAGTCAGCTGTATGGTCGCACACGACTTCACAACGTGGCTCCCCAACTGAAATCCTGCTTTGGGTTATTGATACATTTGTTGGAAAGAAAAAAAAAAAGTGTAATTTAACTGCTGATTACAATCTAAAAAAAATGAATACTGCTTTAACCAGAGAATGTGTCATTATTACAGGAGTTGATCAAAGTGAATAATCATAAGCAGACATTTCACCCGACCTGTGATTCACCACTTCGGCCTGCTCACACAGAATAATTCAGACAATACCTGGTTTTAGATGGGCACAAAAGACTTTTAGAGCCACTTACCTGAATTTCATTTGATCAGTCTGTTTTTTTGGTATAGAGACCCCTGAAAAGTCAGATATACAGATTACAAATGCTTAAAGTGTCTTGATAAGGTGCTGGGCCACCATAACAAATTATTTCATGTTTTTTGTGCTTCTCCACTCATTTCCTAAGACTTTTCTTTGATTTTTTTCTTCTGTGCTCTCCTGTAAATGCATTCAGATGGCATATTGATCACTTTTCTCCATCTGGAAAGAATATATTCTGAAAATAACTGTTCTTTTTGCACTATCTTAGATACTGTAAATAGCATCATACTTATTTCCTGCCTTGAGACATCTACTGAAAAGTGAATAAACTGGAGAATAAGAATTATTGTGTTATTTGGACAGAGACCATGTAAACCTTAGAAAGTACAGAGAAGCTGGAAATTACACGACACCTTTATTAAATATTGTTTAAAATACAGTGTTGTACTGATAGAAAACATTAACAAGATTATTAACCTTCGACATATAAAAACACCGAAAGACACATTTACATTTTGTTACAGGGCTCGAACATTTACTAGCGTTCTTAATGAATGTTTTCTGAACTTGATAAACCTTTTAAATTTGTACATATGAACACAGCATAAACATCAAGTGCTCTGACTCTTACAGTAACCTGATAAGAGATCCAAAGTGTGCACAGTTTACAGAACAGTCTTAGTGTGAACCGGGCAGAGAGGAAACATCTGAAACCTCCAGTGCTGGGAAACATGCAGCATCAGTTGGAGGATGCAGAGCTTTTGCTGTCCGTCTCTGAGTCGGTCTCTTCGCCGCCGCTGCTGGCTGATCTTTGAGCTCCTGGTCTGGACCTGGACGTCTCCGTCCTGCCTTGAGGCTCCGATGCTGCTCTGCTCTGTGACAGAGGGCTGCTTGCCAATGCAGGGATGTTCTGCAGACAGCAAAAGTGAAAGGGGGGTAGAGAGGAGAATGACATGCAGAAAGGTCTTGAGCCGGACTTGAACTCATGACCGCTACTAAGGGACTGAGCCCATGTGGTATCGCCTTAACTCGTGAGCTAAATGGCGGCCCAGCAAGTGTTTTAAAATACAGCCCAGATGTAGCTTCTTGGGTCTGAATTTCACCAGAGCTTTTTAATTTGTTTCTACGTTTCCTTTCAATTCAACAAAAGTACCATTTCTTTAATAAATAACCCAAAAAGAGATTAACTCAACATATGGGAGCTTTTTAGAGGCACAGTGTCTGACATTAGAACCCACCAGTGTTTCCTGACTTCTCATCAGCTCTTCGATCTCACTGTTCCAGCCGAGCATTTCAGCAAACCTTCGCACCATGTCCTCCAGGTCTCCCAGTTCCATGTGGTCTCCTCTCCGCAGTGGGACCTTCTCAAAGGGACCCACAGCGTGTCGGTTCAGGAGGAGACGAGGAACAGTGGAGCGCACCGTGTTCACCAGGCTGGCAAATGGCTCGATCTGAAACCATGAACTTTGTTTAGATTCAACTGAGCTCACGAGTCCTGTTTTTCATATTGCAGCATATTAAAAATGCCGGCGTTTACCTGTAAAGACGTGCCCATTATGATTAGCAGGTCTGCTTTTGGGAAGTCTTTAGTGTGGAGGAAATACTTCTGAGGGAGGTCCTCTCCAAAAAACACAACATCAGGTTTGACTGTTGCAGCACAGAATGTGCATATGGGGACGTCGTCATTCATGATGGCAAACTGTGAAACAAACAAAATATTAATGAGGCACTGAATGTAGGGAATCACTTCATTATGAATGACTGCTTTTGGACAACACAGCTGGACTTACCTTAGCCTCCTCAGCTGGGTACGAAGTGTAGCAAAGGTGACAGGAAGCTGTGGCAAAACTACCGTGAGCTTCCACAAGTTTGTCATCTGGGATGCCACACACTGCAGAAGGTTATTATATGAAATATAATTGACATTAGGAGCAAACAAGGACATCCATTCTGGGAAATATAGCAAATGCACACCATTTGCTGAAAGTCAGACAACTGTGTTTATAATAACTGCAGCCATAAGTCACATCAGTGTGAAGTAAAACTTTGCACTAGAGCTGCAAACAACGAATATTGTCAACATGACATCTTCAAATGTCCTTTTTTCCTGACTAACAGTCCAAACCCCAAAGATGATGAGTTCACAATCAAAATTAAGAAACTGACATTTAACAAATGACAAACTACAAATGCTCTTAAACTCCTCAAATGATTAATTATCAAAGTAGTTTTTAAATCATTTTCTGTCAGTTGACTTTTCCATTAATTGTCTATTTGTAGGAACTCTTCTTTGCAAACACCCAGTATCTCTCCTGGGTGGTGGACATCCTACACATATTCTGTACATAAACAAGATAGAAGAGAACAGAGAGGCAGCAAAGAATATTAGAAAAGCACTCTGAGAGAGCAGACCTCCGCCAAGCAGCTCATTTCCACCTTTGAATCCTTCAGAAAATTCCTGGATCCAGATGGTAATCCAGAACATCACCATAATGTAATCATCTGTTCCTTGTCCCGTTATCAACATTTCCTGAAATTTCATTAAAATCCATTCATAACTTTTGAAGTCATCTTGCTAACAAATAGACAAACGCTGGCAAAAAGACAACCTCCTTGGCGGAGGTAAAAAATAGAAACTGACTGGAAGCGAACTCTAAGACCCCTGATGTTCTTACATCCTTCAACAAAAACAGGTTTCAGCACCTGACCCTGCTGGTAGCTGCTGCACTGTGTGATAACAGACATAAAATATAGACAACTCAGTCTTTCGAGACTCTGTAGGTTGGATTTCATAAAACATTAATGGAAATCAAAGGTTGCAGAGAAAGTAGGTTAATCTGCACACCTTTGTTATGGTTTGAAATAATGTTTATGCTGTATCCTGGATGAGATTTGATGTGTCCAGGAACTGCAGATGGCATATTTTCGCTATATTGATGGTAAATAAAGTATGCTGTCACAGATAAATACATTTTAAAAAGAGGTTAGGTGTATCTATTTAATACCAGCTCAGGGTATCTGGGTATGCATTTGTTGCGACTCTCACCTTTCTCCAGTCCGTCAATGTTCTGGGTGTACATTCGCAGCAGCAGGCCTTTGTGATGAAGCATGCGGATGAAGTAGTGGATGTAGTTGGGACGGTGGCTGCCGGGATACAGAGCCTTGGCCAAGGAGAAGAACGGCTGCGGGTCGTTGGAAAAGTAGTCGATGTTGAAAATGGCCTCTGGGTACGGGATGTTGTACTTCTCCAGGTTGGCGTAAAGACCAGTTCCTGGAGTCCTGAAAATGTGAAAGCACAGATGTTTATTTTGGATATTTATACGAGTCTCAGTCAAATATAAGTGAGCAGGTGGCAGCTTCTATAAGAACTCAACAGCTCTTTGGTTTTAAATAGCCAAAGAGAAATAGGAAGAGATGAAGACGAGGCTGCAGACACCAACCTGAAGTCTGGGATGCCGCTGGCTGTGCTGATTCCTGCTCCGGCCACCACCACCACGTTCTTACAGCGGCCGAGCTTCACCAGCCGAGCCACAGAGGCGAGACCACCGCGGGACGAAGACTTGGTAAATGAAGATGCATCAGATGTGGAGCCAGAGGACCGACCCGCCTGCACAGAATCACTGCTAGTGTTGGACATCTTTCCTTTACTGCAGAAAACGGCACAAACACTTTACTGTATTGCTTTTCTTCTTTCCTTTGAGCAACTTGACACCATATGAAATTATGTTCAGCATTATAAAACATAATGAATAAACAGTTTAGACACTTTAGATTATTCTTATCCATCATGCAGTACAAACAGGGAGGTGTGCGACAGGTTAAAGCTCATTTTGTGGGATGACAATGAGCCCAAACAGAGTCATGGAGAACCATCTTGAGTGACAAGAACAAGACAGATGGTTTAGTTTGGGATTTAATGATGAGAGACAAAACACTGAAGTGGTTTAATTCCAAAAGGACTGTGCAGTGTTTCCCTTACATAGGCGTAGCCGTGGCGGTGCGCCACGGCTGAAATTCGACCGCCACGCCTACAAAATGCCGAGAGTGATTTTTATTTTATTTTTTTACGGGGACATCGTCAATATTTCAATTGAACCTGCGCTGCCGCTTCCCGAAGAAGCAGCGGGAGCCAGAGCCGTCACAACGGGGTAGGCAACCCAGGCAATTGCCTAGGGCCCCGAGCTGAAGGGGGCCCCGAGGGACGGCTGATATTGCTCCATATCAGCGACACAACCATAACCCCCGTAGACACTGCAATGACACGTCGGGAATCTCCCAAATGGGGCCCCATTAGCCGGCATGCATCAACGTACTGTAGTTAGCTGGCAGATAGCTGTGGGTCTTTGGTCATTTACACACAGCAATGAAAGGAAATTGCAGCTTAGCTCAGCTTTCGAAGCAAATATAAGTCATGTCTAAACATGCGAACGGGAGAAAATGACGCT
>OMNN01071368.1:0-21386 GCA_900302755.1 Chromis chromis
GACACAACTATACTATGCACACAATACTTACAAGCAGTTGTTTGCACAGATGATTTTCTGATCTGTAGTTGCTGAAATGGCTCAAGTGACTTTCTTGACTTGGCCAAGTAAATGATTTACTTTTTCGGATCTTTGCTGAGCGGTGGTATATTGGACAGAAGTTCTGTAACGTTATTTATTGTAATCAACTTAAACTCACTCTCACACTCGCCTGCACCTCGCTGTGTGTTTTCATAGTTACAAACCCATTATTTTCCTAAAATCAACCTTAACTCAATTAGCATGCTTTGTTTAAAGAAAGTTTTAAAAAAAAGACTAAATTTAATTAAAGCAGAAATCCTTATTTGCCTTAAAGCATTAATGAAAAATCGATTACATCATGCACATAAACAAAGGACATGGCGAGTAATTAGAAATTTAGATCTCCTTTATCTTTTCTTGCGTTCAAGTACTCACTCTCGTACTTTGCTGCTTAGAGCAGAGCACTCTGCGTCATAATGATATTTACCCATTAAATTTCAGTGTGTGGGAGAGTTAAGGACTCCGGCTACAGGGATGCATTAGGAAACCATCATTAAAGGCCTCTCAGCTGAACCTCTTCATATGCTAAAGAGCAAGTGCTTGGTTTCTGTGCCTGAGGGACACATTCAGAGCTGCAGGACTCAGTGTTCAGGCCGACTGTGGAAACTACAAAAAGGTATTGAACAAGAGAGTAAATAGGAGCAGGAAGCCTGGGATAGAATGACATTTCAGGATCATGAAAGTGATGGAAGAATTCATTAACCTCAAACAAATGGAGTATTTCTCTGACCATTATGAGCATCTTAAAGGTGACCGTCTCTGGTTCTCAACACAGGAGTTTAATTTGGTTGCAAAAAAAGCCAGTTTTAGTTGTAGTGAACAAGAAACAGATACTTTAATATGAAATATCATCAGAAATGACTCAAACATGATCCACACAATAGTGCAGTAGTAGTATATTTTCCAAGAGATTTCACAGTTTACTGAAGTGATTGTCTTTTTACATTAGAATAAAACTGCATTTCATGAGGCAATTTTTCAAATGAATAAATGCATAATTTATGCCACACAAGTTCATTTCTAATGGCGGGAGATGAAGTGTTTCCTTATAAGCTCGTAGAAGCGGCGTTTAAGCTTGCCATCTGGGTGTCTTGCTGTAGAAGAGGATGAAGCTGAGGCTGAGGCATTGCTGAAGGAGGCAGGAGAAGCTTCTTCCTTCACTAATCTGTCTTTAGTCTTTGAGTCAGTTGAGTCTTTGGATAGTCTCTTCTTGACTCCTGACAGATGGGAGGACTTGATGTCTACCGTGTTCGTACTTGGAGCTTTGCTGAGACAGCGTGAAGTCTCGTCGTCTTTATTTAAGCGGCGTAGCCCAGCTTGGCAGAGAAGTGCCTCCTCGCTCACCATCTGGGGGCTCTGGCTTAAGGTGACGAAGCCGTATGGGGTGGTGACTTTAGTCAGATGCGGAAGGGAGAGGGCGGCTCTGCTCGCCGGATCCAGGCAATGTTGGGCATCTTTGTAGGAGGAGGGATAGTGCATCTCCCTCTGAAGGAGAGATCTCCTCTGGGTTAAAGGGTCTGAGACACTTCGCTCGGCTTTGCGGCCTGATGGAACCAAACTGGGGCCAGAGGCTGATGTAGACGATGAGATGCTGGTGCAGGGAGAAACTGATGACTCCAGATCTGTCCAAGAACTCCGTGAGCCTCCTTCTGATTCTGCATAATTGTCCTCTGTGTCCTTGTCCAGTGATCTTAGGCTGTTCTGCACAGACAAAGTTGGTATAGTGAACTGCGGGATGCTGTCAGGTGTCAGGATGTTTGGAAATATGTTCTCACGGCTCGTCTGAGAGTCTGTAGAACAGCCAAAGGACTTTGCACTGCTGGTCGCCCACAGGAGTGCACGGATCCCTGCACTGCTGTGCCTGCGTGCCAAAGAGTAATCATCTGAAGCTTTGGTTCTGCTACAAATAGCTCCAATGCTGAACGTTCTTGTGACTGCATTCTTATCCATTTTCAAAATCTTCCACTCTCGTTGCGCTCAGTCTTGGTTGTAGTTTGGCAAGACGAGCAGTGACAGGCAGCTTTTATAGTTTTGTCTTGCACCAAATACATCTACATACACGTAAATGTGACGAAAACCGGCGCAGGAAACGGTTGCCAATTAGGGAGCTTGTTTAGTATAGAAGGAAAAAATGATGAGCCTCTCTATTAACCCTCATTCATATGTAAATGAGCAAACAGAACAACAGCATCTCGTGTCTCTTAGAGAGTGTGGTGAATGCAGGATGTATAGTCTAAAATTAAACTGCAACTCATTTGTGGGCGGAAACGATTTACATTTCCATGATTAAGGGATTTTAGACTGTTTTTATGTGCAATGGGGCCGCTGGTATTGTTATTTTTTACTACTGAGTGATCTGCTGATTATGAATCAGAATCTGAACTGTATTTTATTGCCAAGTAAGTCTACATATACAAAAAATGTGTCTCCGTATGTGGTGCATAACAGTGACTATATACTTAATAAGGGAAGATAAGAAAGTAAAAGCAAGTCCTGCACGTAATATAAAACTGAAAATATGTAAAATATATAAGAATGTGTCTGTTTTTTAAAACGAGGAGCTGTTCTGTTTGTGTTTTGGGATGTATAAAGTATGATTGTGCAAATGTTCACAGTATTACAAAATGTGTGCAAAGCTAAGTCCAGAAAAAGTGTTTTAAATGTAATGCTTTGAGACAGATGTAAGAACTTTACATTAATGTAATGTATTGTGCGCATGGGGGTGTGATAAGAGTGTGTGTGAGGGGAAGAGTGTTCTTTTGGGTTTTGGTTGTGATGTACCAATCATTTAGTATTCTTAAATGTTTAAAAAACAACAACACACATTTAGTTGTAAAAAGCTTCCTAATTTTTAATTTTATATTTTTTCTATTTTAATTTGTTTTAATTTAACCTTAAACCTTAAAGAAATCTCAAACTTTTAATTATTATTAAAATATTAAAGTTAGATGTTATTGTAAGTCATGCAGTAGGCAATTTTGTAACTGTGTAATAATATGATTTATGTTAACTCACAGCAGCAAGAGTGTTCAATAAAAGTTTTTATTAGTAGTAGTAGTAGTAGCAGTAGTAGCAGTTACCAGTTCCTGGTTTAAAAACGTCTCCTTCTGGAAGTTCAAGTCCTCTCATGACCTCATTCTTTGGCCTGATGCAGGTTAATTGGAGGGATTTGCTGATTGGTCTGACCTGATTACACCAGGTGTGTTGGTCTGCGCTGATTGGCTACACGGTGGTACCTTCAGGGTACATTTCACCCTCCACACCTCTTCATGCTGTAGTCCTCCATCTTGTCCTCCTCGTTGCAGCCCGTCAGGTGGAGGTTTTGACCCGCAGCAGGATGACTAGTGAAATCAGCATTGAAGTCGTGGAGCAGCAGCAGGCCGAGAACACCGAGGTAACGCGATATGTAGCAGTTAAATCCAGCTCCTATGAGGAAAATGCTTGTTTGTCCTGGTGCTTTTCAACGCTTGTGTCTCCTCTCCTGCAGGACAGAGTTGTGAGGACAGACGGCGTGCTGCACTCCGTGCTGCGAGGCCTCTTTTTGCCTTTACGCATCGTGGTGCGTAAAACTCTCAGCGTGGAGTTTGTCTCACGATTTTCAGCTTTTAAAAAAACTAAACGCGACTCTCTCCTGCAGGTACGAGCTTACAACGGGTTTTGGTGGATGCTGGGCTACCGGCAACCACGGAAGACGGTCGTCGTTGGTTCCTCCGATCAAAGCCCCGCACGGCCCAGCCTCACCGGCCGCAAGCGTCTGCGTTGGTTCACCCGCCTGTTGCTTTCCATCGTGCCCTACTGGGTGCAGAACGCCCTGGGCTACCCGGTGTCCAGCAGAATCGGCCGTTCCTTGTCCCCAGGTATTGAAATTATTGTTTTTTTTTTCTTTAAAAAAAAGTTAACTTGTTTTCATTTTGTTGTGCCCAGGCTTGTGATTTCTCTCCAACAAGTGATCAGAGTAGAGTTTTGGCAAAGGATGATACCAATTGGAGTCATTTTCTCTTGTGACTCTAGACTGATCAGGCTGTTGTTGCAGTCCTGTCTGTAGGCCTGGAACCAGAGCTTAAAATTCAAGGTTTTATATATTTTAGAAACTGAGAACTGAATCATTTTTACCACTGTTGGCAGACACAATAATTTACTGTGGGCTTTAAGAAATTGCATTTTTACACTTTATATAGGTTAATTCATAGATTTGATTATAATAATGCTTGCTGTGAGCTCTACTTGTGTCATTCTAGGTGAGTAATCAGTGTTTTTAGAGTAGCAACTAAAATTACATGCTCATGAAGAATATTTAAGCTGAAGCTGCACAATCCTCAACTTGTATATAGGGAATGTTGATAGAGAATTGTGGAACTGGTACCAGATGCTTTTTGTCTGCCATGTGCAGCAGTTCTTTAAACGGAATACAATGGTAGCTTCTTGCTTCCCCTGTAGTGTTAGTTTGCAATCGTCAATCTGTCATCTAGTGCATCCTGATGAGCCCCGGTTGAAAACGAACGTCTCAAATGTGTTCATCAGTGCATGACGGTTGTCTCTGTGCTAGAAAGTCGTTTTGTTTGGCTGCTTCTGCCTCACACACTTGTTTCCCAGCAGAAATCAGAATCTCTCCTACGAAACCTTGCGGAAAAGGCAGCAAGAGGAAGCAGGATGAGTTGGATGAGGATGAAGGAGACGAGGAGATTCAGACTTGGGTGGCGGCGCTTAATCAGGAGCTCGCTGACGACGAAGACTCCGACATGGATCCTGACTTTGAGGTTGGTGGTTTTTATTTTCCATTTAATGCCGAGCTATGAAGTGAAACGTAAAAGTGGCGTTGCATCTCAACTTGGCAGGATGAGGCGAAGCCACTGGCTTGATTTAGTTTGAGGTCATGGTCAGCCTGCGTTGCCACATGCTCATTTCTGGTGAAATGTGCAGCCGTAAATGCACTAAAAGCACCCACACTTTTGCAAGTTTACATTACGAGATGCGTTCAGCTGACTCCTGACGACGAATATTGGCTTCAGTGGAAACCTCAGTTATCTGAATAGTGACCATTTCTCAGCCCAGTACTGTAGAAACGGCGAGCGAAGAGTACAACACGCACAACAGCACCGAAAGCGACCTTGAGGTTTCAGGGAAAGGCATCGTCATCGAGGATGTGAGGACGGTGAGATGACTGTTGTAAATCGTAGCATTGTCATCTTTGGATTATGTTGCTTTGAATGAAGCATTAACTTGATTGTATTTGTGTTGACAGGATGTTGATGTTTCCGTGCCAGGTGAAGTCTCTGCTCCTGCTGTATAATGTGTCATATTGACAAAGTGTTGTATATTTCTGTGTTTTGTATATTTAGTAATTCAATAAAAACGTTGTCCTTTTTGCCTTGACATGGTTGTGACTTCCCACTAGATGGCAGTAATGCTGTTTCTATTCATTACAATGAGCTGAGTACAAAGGAAACTAGTATAATACCGTCAATATGTTGCACAAATGACACATTGAATTTCAAACCAGACTTCATTTGGTGTAGTTGCAGTACTCAAATTTCTCAACTTTGTATCTGGTTTTTAGGTTGGCTTGTAATGTGAAGGGGATTTACAGCTTCAACATGCACAGAGTAATGTGTAAAACTATAGTCAGTCCTGTAGGAAGCTAATGGTTGCTTTCCAGGTGTGTAATTTGCTGGTTTAGTTACAGGAAATGTATCAAGGATCAGACTTGATGGTGGTTGTGCTGATTAATCTCTACAGCTGCTTACTGCTGCACAAGAATGAAAATGCTTTTTTTTTTTTTTCTTGTCAATAAATTACTGCTGATTAGTTAAACAATAGTGTCTATTCGAGTCTTTGGTTTTTAGGAAATGCAGTCTTTCTACCTCGTGAGAATTAACGGAAACCTCAGGGATCATGCAATCGGACTTGATATATACATATTGACAACAGTGCTTTTAATTCAAAGTGAACTACAAGTTTTTGCTTGTTTTCTATGTATGATCAGTGCTCGGTTGGTCTTAAAAGCCTAATTTCAGACCAAATAAGCCGTAATGTGACGGAGCTAGCGCTGACCTCAAATTCATTATGCATGCTTGGAAATTGTTTGACATTTAAGATGTGTTCTGCTCTTAATGAGGCGTTTTTCATCTCCATAATGGAAATATGCTTCAAAGGGATTCATTAGGTTTCTCAATGTCTTAATCACATAGTCTGACTTTTATTAGGTACACCTGTTCAATTGCTTAACAAAAATGGCTAATCAGCCAATCACATGGCCACAACTCAATGCATTTAGGCATTTAGACGTGGTCAAGACAACTTGCTGAAGTTCAAACTGAGCATCAGAATGGGGAAGAAAGGGAATTAAGTGACAACATGGCATGATTGTTGGTGCCAGACGGGCTGGGCTGAGTATTTCAGAAACTGCTGATCTACTGGGATTTTTACGCACTACCATCTCTAACATATGCCTTTGTTGATGTGAGAGGTCAGAGGAGAATGGGCAGACTGGTTGGAGATGATAGAAAGGCAACGGTAACTCAAATCTGAATTCACAACACATCCAACCTTGAAGAAGATGGGCTACAGCAGCAGAAGACCACACCAGGTGCCACTCCTGTCAGCTAAGAACAGGAAGCTGAGGCTACAATTCACACAGGCTCACCAAAACTGGACAATAGAAGATGGAAAAACGTCACCTGGTCTGATGAGTCTCCATTTCAGCTGCAACATTCAGATGGTCAGAATTTGGAGTAAACAACATGAAAGCAAGGATCCATCTGCCTTGTATCAACGGTTCAGGCTGCTGCTGGTGGTGTAATGGGGTGGGGGATATTTTCTTGGCACACTTTTGGCCCCTTAGTACCAATTGAGCATCGTTTAAATGCCACAGCCTACCTGAGTATTATTGCTGACCGTGTCCATCCCTTTATGACCACAATGAACCCATCTTCTGATGGCTACTTCCAGCAGGATAATGCACCATGTCACAAAGCTCAGATCATCTCAAACTGGTTTCTTGAACATGACAATGAGTTCACTGTACTCCAATGGCCTCCACAGTCACCAGATCTCAATCCAATAGAGCACCTTTGGGATGTGGTGGAACGGGAGATTGGCATCATGGATGTGCAGCCGACAAATCTGCAGCAACTGTGTGATGCTATCATGTCAATATGGAGCAAAACCTCTGAGGAATGTTTCTAACACCTTGTTGAAAGTATGCCACGAAGAATTAAGGCAGATCTGAAGACAAAAGGGGGTCCAACCTTTTACTAGCAAGGTGTACCTAATAAAGTGGCTGGTGAATGTATGTTGCACCTGTATTTACACCCATCTGATGTCACTGTATGGTTTTACTTCACTGCAGCAAGATGAAGAACAGTTGAACCACCGAGACGCAATAAAAACAGTATTTTTCAAAAAGTAATCAGACAACATGAGAAACTAATGGTGCAGTCTGGGAGCTAGATGAACAAAGGGGACATAAAAGAGACTAAAGGCAAGGAATAAAGGAATCTGACGAGCCATAAAGCAGAAAGCAATGCTAAAAGCAGAGAAGAATAAGAAAATACAGCAGGTCGAGGTCAACAAAAACTGCACACTTATTCTCCACCAACACTGCATAATAAAAGTAAATGCATGACTTTAACAAGCCTAAAATTGTGATGGTAGAAGTTCTCTGCCCCTGCAGCTCAGTAATAATGTCTACCACTCCACTCCTCTGCAGGGAGAAGACAAATGTAGAAAAAGGTCACATGAAAGTGCCATAATGCAGACTGAATAAAGTCGTATAAGAAGCAGGGTTATTTTTCCTACAGCTAGAAATGTGTTCATCTGGAGCCAAAATCAGGTCACATAGTGTAACATCAGTCAGCCTGAGGCACAGCGGAGCTCCCTCACTCTACCTGTTGTTATGTATAGATTCGAAATGTCTTGGCCAGCCTCTTTTCGGTGTGACAAATGTTCTTGCTGGCATTTTAAAATTGCAGTTTAAAGTTTAGCAGCAGAGTTTTTGTGCAAGTCAAAGAAACCTTTAACACTTTAAACCTAACTCACAGAACTCGTGTTTATGCCTTGTATGATAATGGAATGTGTGTTACCTTTTGTAGAGGCTTCTCTGGTGTTCCTCACCGTGGAAATTCTTTAATCCACCACTGAACCCACGGCTAAAGGTATGGTCACATTACAATTCTATCTTCTGTTGAAAGAGAAGTAGAACAACTACACAGAAAAAATACAACACAACGTTTGATGTGTTGCTGCATGTTTACAGCCGTTGGTGTATGATGCAAGATTTTATATGGCGCCCCCCTTCGTTCGATTTACATACTGCAGCGAGCGGTGCGGAAGAAAGGTGCTTCTATTTAACACACATCCAGAACACAGCACAACGGCAGGTAGCCATCAACCCTGCTACCCTTCTCACTCACAGTAGCAAAAACATTCATAACCCCGAACTCCCATGATGCATTGCAGCACAACAATTCAGTCCTTGCGACTGGCTCTGCGATCGCTACAATACGCTTACGAAAGAAATCAAATGCCGGCCTCACTAACCTGAGGCCCTCCCAGCTACCGATAAACTCTCGGCATGCTTGATTTGGTTTATTCCACTGTCCACTCCAGTGCAGTGGGCACCAGGCTTGTCCAGCAATGGGCGCCATTGTCATTACCTTAATTAAACCTTCAGCTAACGATGATGGGCGCTCCCTGGCCACTTTATAGCAAATACTGAAAGCTTTTTTTTCAAATTTTTTTTTCCTCGTGCCACCCCTCTTCGAATGCCGCCCTGGGCGGCTGCCCATGTCGCCCATGTCAAAAACCGCCACTGCACTTGCTTGTTCTTCGGTACTGCTCACATGCCAGTTGACAGGCTTTCTGATTAACCCAATCTGTCCTGAAAATCACAACATTGCTGTCATGACTTGTGTGAATACAGCAGGAACAGGATCCAAGTGCAGGCATGAGCATAGGACTGAACTATGACGCAGGTTGGTTTGGGGTGAGCAAAGTAGTTAGGTTTAACCCTGGGTTTTCACATCACTATGGTAACTTATGCTGCACGTCTAACCTGCTCCAGAGCGGATTATGTTCGAGATAACACATCGATGCATTTAAAAACATCTCCCATGGCCAATCCGTTATCTTGTAAAATGGCATTACCATTCTTAGAAGATCCCATGAAGTTCAATGGATAGATAGTGAGAGAGTCTCTGAGGGGAGCGAGGGTTTTAGAGAATGCCTAAACCTTATTCTTTCTGTGACGAGTAGAGATATGGGGGATACAGAGTCCCAGTGGAGGGAGCCCCAATCTTCCTTGCTTTACTTACATTTCAGAGAATTTTCATTGTTCTGTAGGCCTTTGAACAGCGATATAATCCTAAAACAGAGACTGATTAAGAATAGACTAAAACATAGGCGGCATCTAAGCAGACATTTAATGGAACACACAGTTCTAAGTTCTACTTGTGCCCTAATGGTGGGACAGGGATATTGATAAGCCTCTTAACTTAACATGCACACAGTTGTATCTGCAGCTTTTCTTCCTGATGTTGGCTGCAGCAGCTGTGTTGTTGTGTGTTTAACCTGCATTATAGTTTTAAAACTCCTCATATTGGTTTAGGATTATAATTGTTTTTCCTCTGAGTAATATGCAACTCCTGATTGGTCATCTGGTTGTGGTTTATTAGGACACAAAATGAAACTTACAAGCAAGCAGGCAGAAAACCTGAACAAACAGAGCAGAACAGCAAAAGGAACCAAAGTGGTCTGACAAAGACCAAAGACAAGATGGCAGGTATAAATAAACTGGTGCTGAATAAAGACAGGTGAAGTGGGTGTGGTGGTCAGGTGACTGGGAACAGGAAGGCTCTGGTATGTGGGGAGGCATAGGTAAATACAGGAACTGTGACGATATGAATGGTATCTTCTGGTAACATACAGTGATCAGCAACAACATAAAAAACACTGACAGGTGAAGTGGACAACATTAATTATCTCACTACTGGCACCTGTCAGCGGGATATATTAGGCAGCAAGTGAACATGCAGTTCTTGAAGTTGATGTCTGAAACTGTGATGGTTAGATGACGGGGTCAGGAGCATCTCATGAGTTCCCAGTGTGCAGTGGTCAGTACCTACCAAAAGTGATCCAAGGAAGAACTGGTGAAGCAGCTGGTGGTCACAGAAGAGCTACCGAAGCACAGACTGCTAAAAACCTTAATGCTACTATGATAGAAGGATGTCAGAACACGGAGAGCATTAGCTTACTGCACATGGAGCTTCATAGCTGCTGACTGAGGAACACGACAAAGAGTTCAAGGTGTTGACTTGGCCTCCAATGTCCCCAGATCTCAATCTGTCTGGATACAAAGGACACGAGGCAGGTTTGTCCACTGTCAGACGTGGGTGGTGCTGACCTTGATTTACATGCAAAAATATAGTTACACAGGCATCCAAATCCGTCCACACACATGATCCCCCCCTTCATCAATGCATCATTGTTAGGAGCCTCTGTCAACATGGCTTCCGGCTTGGTGTTATATCACTGCCTTTTGGTTCAGCATGTGTAATGAAGGGATAATTATCTGTACATCCATGGGTACATTGCAGTTTGGAACTCGTAATACTTCTTTTAATGGATCCAGTCTGACACAATGACAACAAATACAGGATAAAAACATGGCTCTGACCTGTAGCTGACATTACATCAGCAGCTTCCCTGCTCCTCCTTGATGAGATTTTTTTTTTCCATCATTGTATTTGTTACCAAATTGGCCATTGTGTTGGTGATAAAAACATTTTCAACTCCCTCCATTTTATACACAAAAGACAAATTTCTGTGTGGACAGAAAAACAGAGTGTAATTTCAGCTGTAATTATTACTGAAGGGGGTGAGAAATTACTTACATCACAGACCAGGGCAGGTAATACTAACATCACCCCACCCTGCCTATAAATGAATCCTGTCCAGATGGGGCTTCAGTCTTGTTTTCAGCATTACTTGATATCATTGGTTAGCAGCAGAATTGGAGTTGGCGGTTTATGAATTAGTTGCATAATAGCTTTTGTTTTGCAGGAGATCTGCTAATATTAGCACAGCTCAAGTTATTAAATTTTAAGGACGTGTGAACAGAAGTGGCTGGCAGAGGGCCACTTCAAATATTCAGCTACATTCAGATGCTGAGAGCCACAAGGAAGGAAAAAAAAAAATACATCATGCTCTCACACAAAGACAGCTTCAAAGCAAAAGCTGCACATGTCAGAAGAAAAGTGCCGTGACAGAACAAAACAAAGACGGGCTAAAGTTTTGCAGGGAGGCGAAGCGACAGCGAGGGCAACATCAGCACTCGTCACAGCGGAATACTGATAGGGGACATGTTGCCTTGGCTGTGAGCCTCAGTCGCCCTGGCCTCAGCTCTGCTCCAACCGCCATCCACCTCCCCCCGGGTGGGAGCAACCGGGGGGGACCACTGAAGCTGAATAGGGGAGGCCAAGGCGAGGGGTTGCGTCATGCATCTCAATGCAAACCAGGCGCGTCGGCCTGTCAGCCCAGAGAGCCATCTCTCTTCCCCAGCTGACGCCCCAGCGGCCCAGCCAGTTCAACACTCGTCAGCATTTATTTTCATAAGCGGAGGAGCGGTGAGCTGTCACAGTCTGGGCGAGAGCTCCACTCACATTGCCGCTTTTGTGTCTCTCACTGCACACAGGACACAGGAAGTTCCTCTCCGAAAGTCTGCCACCTTCATTGTCTCGGTGAAGCTACATTGCCACAGTGCAGACACGCACAGGGCCGTAAGCTTTAGAAACTTTAACATAAAAGCCTTCAAATGTCAGATGTTCACCTCAATCATCCACAAACGGAGGATTAACAGCTTAAAAACTCTTTATCCCCAAGGAGATGGCTGACTTTTAGTCCTCCATCAGCCCTGGCTTGGCTCAGCAGGAGGAGGTACGGCCACAGTCTTTCACCTGCCACGCCGCACCAGGGAGTTTCTTTATTTTCACTGTTTTTTCCCCCCGCACTTCCATGGGTGTAATTGCTGTATGAGATGGTACTTTGAGCCGGGGCTGTTCTCATCAGCACCGAGCAATTACATATGCCCCTAGGGGTGCAGATAAAAACACACGCTGAGAATGAACTCTGCAGTGCCAGGTGATGGCGGGAAGGCTACAGCAGGCCCATATTAAACAGAAGCGGGCCACAGCACGGTGGAGGTGAATACAGATCACTTCCATATAGGCACACACAAACCCCAGCAAGCAGACAGCTCCCCTGTTTCAGACCGGGACACTGGGCTTTGTCAGTCCGCTGACCTGTGAAAGGAACTAGCCTCCATCTCCCTCGCCTCATTATAGTGGCCAGCCTGGTTGATCGAATAGCATGACTAAAAATATCAGTCCCTTGTGGTAGTGTGTGAGTGTGAGGGTATAGTGAGGGTATTTTATATAATGCTAATGCATTTGCTTTGCTTTTCTTTTAGACTACCATCACACACACACACACACACACACACACACACACACACACACAGAGAGAGAGAGAGAGAGAGACATATATCTAGTGATATAGATGTACAAACGACTTAACTTTTCAGTATTGCTTTTTTCTCACTTACTTACTCAGCAGTCAGAACATGAACATACAAAGCAAACAGGAAGTACTGCCACAAGTGCAGACTGTGACCTTTCAAACATTAAAGTCTTGGCAGCAAAACAGAAGTATTAGCTATTGAAATATTTGTGTTAAATGTCTTGAATCATACATAATGTGTTTGTTTTTTTCAATACAAATACAAATTGCCAGCCCAAAAATCATTAAAGCATCTTAAAATACTGTCGGTGTACTGTGTATTTACACTTTGGGGATCAGATTCAGTGCATTAAGTAACAATTTAATTCCTTTTCCATTCTGATGTTTAAATGAATCATAAACACAATATAATGATTCCTCTTTCTAAGTAAAGATCACAACAATGTCTGCAGGACTTTTAAAGCTTCTGCATGTGTACTACCCAGAAATCATGTGATGTGACAAATACCCTTACTGTTTGAAGGTACTTTCAAACATCTAGGATTGTCACACACCATGGCAGCAGTTCTTAAAAAGGTAGGGTATACACCTCTTCACCAGAATGAATGAAAATATCAGATTGTGGAGTATCTGCTTTGTTTAATCATGCCACCACAAACAATTATATGACATTAGAATTATATAAATCTTCTGTGTTACACGTAGCTCCTGGGTGGCTGTGGCTCAGGTGGTAAAGCGGGTTTTCCACTGAGCGCAAGGTTGGCGGTTCGATTCCCGGCCCCTCCGCATGCCGAAGTGTCCTTGGGCAAGACACTGAACCCCAAGTTACTCCCAATGGCAGGCAGGCACCTTGCATGGAAGCTCTGTTGCCATTGGTGTGTGAATGGGTGAATGGGAAAGACGTTGTAAAGGGCTTTGAGTACCACTAAGGTAGAAAGGCCCTATATAAGTGCAGACCATTTACCATTTACATGCATTACATAAATGCCCCTCCTACTTATTACTTCCATTGCATTAGGCTACATAGGCTACATAAGTTGGTTTTAGCAGTCACACCAGCTGAGATGCGACCTGCTAAAGTTCTGAACACACCACAAAGCTTCACATCAAAATGACTCAGCATAAGTCGAGTTACCCCTCGCTAGAAGTTGCTATTTGAGTTTCTGTCTGTATTTTCAGAACGCACTACATGCAAAAAAAACCTCTAAAAGTCAGTTTAAAATGTTGGTGTGGGCCAGGCTTTCATGCACATTTTAAATCCAGAACATTGATGTTGCCGGGCAGCAGATGCAGTGGTAACCCCATGCTGTATAAAAGCACCTTTAGAGCAGAACTGAGAATGCAAAATTTGCCTGTGCTTTTGTAAAAAGCAGACGAGTAGAACTCCAGCTAGTAGAACTAAGACATTTTTTTCAAATACTTTAAAGCTTCTTTCCCTGTCCTTACCTATTCAGTTCTTCTAGAACAACAGGTCACACAGGCTTTCTAAAACTGGCCAGACATTATAAGTTTTTATATTTCACAAGTCAAAGTTCAGTCAGAAGTTGAGACTGGATGAATTCATGAAATACCTTACTGAAATTAAATAGACCTTACTTTTGTGTTAGATCAAACTCCAGTTATGCTTTGTGCATTTGAGCTATCAACATTGGAAAATGCTGGTCTGGATGCTTTAAACCTTTAATTTGCACAGGTTTCAGAAAAACAGCATTACAGTATTTTAGAATATGCCAAGGCGCATAATCATCTGAAAGCAAGCTTGGAAAGTCTGCTCACTGTGTGG
Organism: Chromis chromis; assembly: GCA_900302755.1. Lineage (NCBI taxonomy): Eukaryota > Metazoa > Chordata > Actinopteri > Pomacentridae > Chromis > Chromis chromis. The sequence continues at coordinate 14,378 of OMNN01071368.1, forward strand.
GCTGCCTTTTAACATCTTACTCTACCTCCAAGCAAGTGTCCTTGTGTTATTCTATTTTTCATTGTTTGAAAAGACTGTTGGTTCATAGGCCAAGCGATGGTGGAAGGAACTTCCATTCAAGTTTTGATCTGTCATGTTCTGTTTGAGAGGAGGTTTCCCACCAAAGTTTCACAAAATTAAAGTGGACTGGATTCTCGACTTCAGGCCCAACTATGTGATCTACACCATCGTGATCAAACATCACACAGCATGTCAGAGCGTCAGGCAGTAAATCAAATCTTTTCCACTTGAAACAGCACATCATTTCACACCTCTCGCCTCCGTCAAATGATTGACGTTGACGCTCGCTTCGATCGGGCTTTGACGGATGCACCTGTCCTGCTTCAGACATGACATGCTACAAAGTCTGTGGGAGTTTATGAAAATACGGATGAAAAGAGAATTATGAGCTTGAGAAACGTCCCATCCTTACGACTACCCCCCTAGTCTTTTGCGTTTGAAGGAAGAGGAAAACAGCTGTGGTTCTTCTGAATCTACAAGAAAAGCTGTATGTTGTTGCCTTTAGCTGATGAGTACAGCTTTAGAGAACGCATGTCTCTAACCTTATACTGTGTTCTTGAAGGCTCTGTACATTCAGTTCATGAACAGACAGAGATAAAAGAAAGAGGAGAAGTGCCTGGAGGAAAAATTGAAAGAACTGGGGTTTAAGTAGAGAGACTGGAGATCAGAGACTACGTCTCCATTAAGCCGGCTAAATTTCAAAATGCAGTTTTTGTTAAAAAAAAAAAAAAAAGAAGACATTTCTACAGAAGGTAACTCTGCAAATACGTACAGCCAGGTTAAACACTTTTCACCTACTGGGCATGTGCAGAAGACATACACTAGTCAGCCACCCAAAACTACAGAAAAAAAAGTATATATATATATATATACAGTACATATGTATTTAACATTTTCACAGTGGCTTCAGGCAATTTTGAACACATTGTTTATTGCAAGCAGATTAGAACAATTTCAGCAAGAGTTTTTGTGTTTGTTCTTTCTCCTCTGGGTCTGTCTGCTTTGTCTTCACTGTGACAGTATTGTACACACTATAGCACCATGCTAACTTTTTCAGATTCAAGTTGAGAAAAGCAGCATTCTGGTCTGGACAGACGGTCAAGACAGAGGGGAAGCGTTACATTTACAATGTGACTGGATGAGAAACTGGTGCAAAGTTAATAATTTGTACTCCTAAAAACCAATCAGACCAATTCATTTTGACATTTTTAGATACGCCAGCAGTGCAGTTCTCTTATTTTGTTGGTTGGTCCGTCCACCGCTTTAGTCCACACAATGATATCTCTACGACTGTTGGATGAGTTTGTACAGACATTCATTGTACCCAGAGGAAGAATACTGCTTTTGGTCCTGAGGGATTCTCTGACTAATCCTCTGGTGCCACTGTGAGGTTGAGGTTGAGGTGAAATGGCTCTTTTGTAGACATAGCCATGACAATAATGCAGTCATCATGACTTGTGGCAGATATATAGTCATCTATTCACATACCGACCAGCAGGTGAGAAAGGTCACATTATTGGCTGTTTGGATTAAAGATTTGTAGAACACTTTTTGAGCACTGTACTGCCAGTACATCCAAAATGTGATGATTTGTGTGTACAATGAGAAGGAAGGGTTGGCTGGACAATGAGGATTTAGTCTTTTTGTTAGCCATGCTAGCAGCGTGGCCCTAGGAGCATTATTCTCCAAGGGTAACACTTTGTTGGTCAGTTCACAACTTTGCCCAATCTGAATAATCTCAATAATTATGTTCAAATTTGGTACAGATATGTGTAATTCCAAGAAGATGTACCCTGTGATCTCCTGACCTTTCATCTACTAAAATGACTGGGCGCAAAATTTTGCATAGGCACTCATATACCCCTTTTCCACCAAGCTGGTTCCAGTGCTAGTTTGGAGCCAGAGCCTGACTTAGCACCAGTTCTTTGTGTTTCCACCACCTAACACCGGCTCCAGGTTCTAAAAACTGGTGTTTAGCAAACACCAACTCTTTGCTGGGCCAGAGCTAAGAACCAAGTACTTCAGGGGCTGGAGGGTTATGGGGACCAACGATCAACAGTGGAAACACAGAACCGCCTTTAAAAAAAAAAAAAAAAAACAGCCGAGCAACTCGTGTTTAATTTTGTTATCGATTTTTTTTTTAAACAGTTGAATGGATGCTAAACTCAAACAGCAGTGGTCGGCAGAGAAGACCCAGTGCTGGCACTGTGGCGCGAGCATTGTTGGGCAAACGGCTACGTATGCAGTGACGTACTGATGTTTTATGGTGACGCAATGGCGTGGCTCCAATTTGGCTCCCAATGAAAAAGCAAACCGGTTCTGAGGAGGAATGAGATTTGAACCAACTAAGCACCAAACTAGCACCTGGTTCTTCTTGGTGGAAAAGGGGTAATAAAGGATGAATCTTACTGACTTTCATGAGCCTCTAATCTTTCCTCTATATCAACTGGGTTGCAATAAAATATGGTTCACCCATTCATGTTCCCTTGAGTAGGAGCTGTACAGACTTCAGTGGTTCCTGGCCACTTCATCCTTTCATATCGCCATCATCAGGCTGAAATTTTACTTTGTCCAATGCTTTGGTTTTAAGTGCTTGGAAAACTCATTTCCAGTTACCCTCAGCTGTACTTTGTGTTTAATGCTAATTAGAAAAGGTCAGCATGCTAAAGTGCTTGAATAAAACGGCAGTTGTAAAATGCTGGGAAAAATGCCAGACGTTAGTTCTGATTCCACCACAGAAGCTTTTCCTGGGGACTTAAGAAGCTTTTGAGCAACTCAGTTCCACTAGAGAGCCAAGTGTCTAAATGAAGTTCCCCCAGAAACATCCTGCTCATGGGGTAAGCAATGTCACACATTCACTATTTATTCAGAAAAGACATCCAGTGTGAATTTAGTGATCCACAATGAGAAGGTTCACCTGAACATTTCAGTAACACCTCCACTGTTTTGTATTGTCCTGTGCAAAAGTATAGATATGTAAGGTCGTGACCGAATAAAATGCGACAATGCCACCTAGTATTTTAAAGAGCCTAGGAACTCTAAAACCACAATTAAAACAAGGCAAGCAGCCGGTTCTCCTTACTCGTTATCCGCTCCTCTGCCTTAAAATGTCCCATCGTCCAATAAAATCCAATCGTCCGCCACCAGCCTTCATGCTCATTGGATAAAAACTAGGTTAAAATAGTCTGCCACAGGTGCAAGGGTCCAGTTGATTAAAAACAGGAAATAAAAAGCACCGCAATGCACAATAGTAAAAACACTTCAAAATAAAAGCACACACACACAACAATAAAATCAAATGTGCAAAGTCCTGCATGCAAATGTATCATCCTGTGACAGATACATCAACTCATTACTTTGACTAATCTTTCTAAGGGTTTATAGACACAGATAACAAAGGGGTGAAGGAACCTTTAGTCCTTTGGAAAGCTCCCATTCATTGGTTGCAAAAATGATCAAATGAAAGGTCCTTGATGGAAGGGGAAAGGATCAAATTCTGTTAATGCAAAGGGTTATTTTGTGGGGTTTGTAATATTCAGAGAGATTTTTTCAGATCACCAGTGTGGCTCTGTGTTGAACATTGTAGCAACACGGGTAGACCACTACACTAAAACTACCAGTGCTATGAGCTTGGTGGAAAAACAGCTATGGTGGACATTTAACTTGTTACGATGAGTTACGTTAGCATGCTAATGCCTGCATCAACTCAAGGCCTCGTGGTCTGAGTGCAGCCTCCCAATGAGGCAGTAGACATGCTAGAATTGTCACTTGAGTTTAAACCCTATTGGCTATGTGTATTTGTTGTATCTCAGAATACAGTATTCCGAACCACTTCAGTGTCCCATTTTCCTGCTAAAATCAAAACAGCTTCACTTTATGTGTTACAAAAAAAAAAAGAAGATTTCTACGGAGGTGACAAGACACATACAGTGCTGCATGTCTGGCTCTGTCTTTGCTTGTGCTTTGAAGTTCTTTTTAAGTGGCAGCCAAAATAACACCTACTGTACGCTGTTAGTAATTTAGGAGCATGCTGTGCTTGTGCGTTTGAGCAGCTTCCTGGTGACTAAGCAGCACTTGTGAAGTAAAAAATCTATGCACAAAATTACACACACGTCACATACAGCCATTCATGCATACAGGAACAGATCTTACCGGCTTCTACGGCTCCTCTATCGGACCACAACACCACAACTTTTACTCCACCTCCACTCTCTGCTCGTCCTCTGCTCTCTATCTTGTGTTCCTGTCTTATCTGTCTGACACCACACACACACACACACACACGCACAAATTTGCCTTTTTTAATTTTAAATGAGAAGTCCCACAGTCCTGCAGTTGATAGCATTTTATCTCCCGCGTTTTAATGAGCGAATAACAGACAGACAAGCCTCTTGCCTCTTTGCAAAGTCCTCATCTTTCTCCCTTCATCAATTTGTTTCTCCACACTTTTGCTTCCCACAATAGCAGTCATCAATTTATGAAACCGTTCAGCTCCTGGGACTCCTCTCTCCTCCTCTCTCTGGTGCTCTCGCCCCCTCAGTCCTTGAAATTTATATCCAGAGTAACTGTCCATCACCGCAACAGCACATCCACCCGGCCTCCCCACGTCCTCGGGCTCTTGAAACTCTTCTTATACAGTGTGTGCTTCATTTAGTCCTGTGTGCTTCTCCTTCTCGTAGAGCTTTATTTGTCAGTCATTTCAGTCTGCCTGGTGTACTTTTGGAGACTGACGTTCCCCCCCCCTCCCCGAGTGGCCGTGCCGAGCCGAACAAAAAGGCTGCATGTGTTAATTGTGAACCAAAAGCGAGCATTCGGTGTCCTTCAGCACTTCAACATCCACTGTGCTGATGTTTAGTTCTGGGCAAGGTCTTAACATTTGAACAGCTTAAATGCTTTATAGAAATTAACAGTCAGCACAATTTCGTCGCAAAAATGACATTTCGACTGGGCACTTCTTAATCCAGAAAATGTGACCCCGCTGTTGTCATGGTGAGTTTTCATCACGCAGTTTTTATGGAAATTTATACACTTCAGTGCGTCACGGGCACACAGGGCCACAGGGTCATTGTCAGCTGCAACACCGGCGAGTGTGCAAAACTGCATGTGAGCATAAGTTAGTTGAAAACAGAGGAGGAGTCTATAGTGTCTGGAGGAGCGAAATGACATGAAAAGCAACAATGGTATGGCTGAAGGAAAATGATTAATGGTGATGTGAAGCTGCAGCAGGTCTCTCCAACAGAGTTGCTGGCTGTCTCGCAGCAAGATAAGAGGAGGCAGATAGGCGGTTTCCCTGACAGACAAGGTGACAATCCGGCCTCAGTGTGTGTAAACAAGAATGCCGCTATCTCTCCCTCCCCGACCACTGGGTTAACACCTCTGTCCATCAGCTGAGCTCCCGTCATCGCTCACGGGGGCCCTCCCCTCTTCCCCCCGCCTGCTTGTCAGGGTTCGGGGGGAAGGGAAGTCGTACCGTCTGCTGCAGGCGTGTGCCCAACATGGCTGCCAGAGGGATGGGGAAGCAGAGGCACGGGCTGCCAGAGTTTTCTTAGTTCCCTACACAGCCCCAGTTGCGTCACAAAAAAAAAAAAGAAATCAGACAAGGTCGACAATCCTCTTTGTCTGCGCTGTAAACACAGCGGTCCTTAGAGCCAGAAATCCCTTCAAGCAAGACTGAGTGGAGTGTTTGGGATGATACAGTAGCTTGGATTAACAGCCCACCAACAGCTCAGCTTCTTGTGTCAGTAGTTTCAGTAATGTCAGGCTGATACTGTAGGTTCTTTTTCTAAAGGACATTACATTATTATAAGATGATACTCATTGTATATGTTTTAATTTTTTAGTACGTTTAGTCTTTTATGACTCTGATTCAGTAGTTATTAATATTAACTGCCAATGCAGCTTCACCTCATTGTTATAAAAGGTATGAGGTATTTATACTGAAAACAGCACTGTGTATAAAATATAAAGGGCTGCAGTGGTGGTGCTGTATTTAAAGTAAAAGTGAGACAATTAAATCAAGTTTGAAGGCTTATCTGATGCAAAGACACTGTAAAACAGGAGTAGCCAACCCTGATCCTCGAGGGCCACTATCCTGCATGTTTTAGATGTCTCCCTCTTCCAACACACTTGAATCAACCAATCAGCTCATCATTAAGCTCTGCAGAAGCCCCTGATCATGTGAATCAGGTGTGTTGGAAGAGGGAAACATCTAAAACATGCTGGATAGGGGCTCTCGAGGACCAGGGTTGGCTACCCCTGCTGTCAAAAGTACTGTACTAAGATATGCATGAAAATCCCAGTCGGTATCCTGACTGATGCCGATTGAGCAACTCCCACCCACAACAACTATGATAGGTTTAAAGAAATACAAACAAGCCAGAGTGTTTATTCTCCCTATAGCAGAATGATAGTGTGGTGCAGCCAGACCAGTATGTACTAAAGAATGGGCTGGCAAAGCAAGACTATCGATTGGCCAATGCAGATGGTGTTGTCCGTGTTGCCCAATGGACCTTTTTTTACATCAGACATTGTGATTTTTGACAACAGGTAAAGCACAGGTTGAATTGCATTTACAATGTGTTAAATGTATGTAAGATTAGCTTCATGCTACATTGTCGGTAAAGACAGGAGTGAAATGTAAATGTAGGTATTTACTGTAGGAGTTTTCCTGCAATTATGTTGTTGGCATTCACTTTTCAGAGTGGTGTGGTAGTCCAAACAGTATCAGTAGTTTATGTTGATGGAATAAACACATCATACCACTGCAGGAAACAATGTATGCCATTGAATCAGAAACGGCATACCATTGGTTACTTTTGGATGTCAGCGTCACTCCTATTTTGCCTTCTGAATCTCTGCCATGAATAGTTAGTAGCATCAGCAGGACATGAGCAACCTCTCCACAACCTAATGCTCACTTTTAGGGCGAGAAAAAAAGACAAATTAGGGA
>OMNN01071372.1:0-21783 GCA_900302755.1 Chromis chromis
AGCGAGGAGGAGGAGGAGGAGGAGGAGGAAGAGGAGGAGGAGGAGGGGATCGGACAGAGGAGGAGAGGAAGGGAGGGGAGAAATGACGACAAAGGAATGGGAGGGGGATTGGACGATGGTGTAATGTGCTGTTTCCGTGCCAACTGTTTCTGTGACAGTGGGACCACTTCCTTTATTGCTATTGGCTATAACCAAGAACTGATAGAGACTTGGGCAAATGAGGCAGCATGTCACAGGGTGTGAATGGGTGGTTCTTTTTCACGTGATTTCATCCTCTTCTAGTTAATCTCTGCAAATGACAACAACAGAAAAAAAAAGAATGTGTTCACATGTGGTGAGAACACATGCATGACCACACAGAATCGTAATGATTGCACCGCTGGAGCACGATCGCTTTGTCATTATGGATGCCACCAGTGTGTAAAGAGACTCCTCCCTTATTTCTAACACACACACACACAACCCAATACACACTCTGTCCGGCATGAAAAAATCCCCAGATCAGGTTGCTCAGGGTGTGTAGTGTAATGCAATTGTCTGGACACCAATACTGGTGTCATGAACTGTGAGATAATTAATCAGCTCGGCCAGAGCAAGTGCACATCTGGTGGGGGTGAACAACTTTGCGGTTCTCTGACCTTTCATCTGGGCCTTTTAATCCGGCCTGGCGTGCAGGTGGTGTATTGTTCCCATTTTTTCTCCCTATCACTTTCTCCCTCTCAGTGTATGACCCCATTCAACGTGCTGCATATGAGTAATTACTTTAAAACAACCAGACCCTTGCTCTTTAAGAGCCATTTACTGCTGCAGAGATGTATCATCTCTCGGTTTTGGTGTTCAACTGAGACTTTCTGACCTTTTCAAAAATGAGAACAGAAACTACAAACAATGGCGCAATAACACACCATAAGTCAGGCACATAAAACTGAAAGCTACCGCAAAACCTTCGAAAATCCACAGCGTCCCCGTCCATATAAATCACATTTAACAGGACGCCATTTTCAGGGTCTTCACTGGTTCACAGAGGACAAGTGTACAAAGAAAATGCCTGTTCAGACAAGACGCCACGTTCAACAGCCTTGACTCTAAACTAGGTCAGTGTTTCCACTAAGGCTCAATAGTTGCTGTTGACATTTTGCCTTCAAATGTCAAACCTGTGACAATCTACCTGACCAACAGTGGGAGATAAATCTCTAGGTGCAATAGAAACATTCACGTCATGCATGTTTCGATGCTTTTGAATACAAAAAGGTGTCAGTCTGCTTGCAATGAGGATCTATTTGGTGAATTGAAATACAAAGCAACAGCCAGACAAGTTCCTGATGATCAGGAGTGATTATGAAATGCCATTTTACCATTTAGCAACCAGTTTCCCCCTTGAACTCTTCCTAAAACTTCTTGACTTTCAGTCAGCCAGTGTACGGTCTCCTCTTACTTTACTATCAAGTGAAAAAAGAGTTTTGTAACCTACCTTTAACAATTACAGACCTCTTTTTGCTATAGAATAACTTGATCTAAACATTTTCCATGCCTGGTAACAGCTAACCTTATAATTAAGACTCAGCTGTAAACCTATCCAGCAACATTAGATCTGGAAGTGACTTTTGATTTTAAAAAATCCATTTTAATCATTTGGTGACCACAGAAAATAGTATCAGTGCCTTCACTTTAGTTCATCCATCAGCTACTGTGTACCCGCATTATTACCAAAGGTTGCAGGGCGCTGGAGCCCTTCCCAGCTGGCATCGGATGAGAGGCAGGGTCCACCCTGGACAGGTCGCCAGTACATCACAGGGCCAGATAGAGAGACAGACAACCACACATGCTCACATCTATGGCCAATTTACAATTGCCAATTAACCTACCGTGCATGTCTTTGGACTGTGGGGAAAAGGCACAGTGACAATATACAAACTCAGCCGGACAGCGCTACCCACTGCACTATCAACCCTAATTTTTAGTGCCGAATCATAACATAAACGACCTTTCCACAGCAAGGTTACGACTTACACTGCTGTAAAGAGCGACTCAGCAATTCCCTCTGGAGCAGCACTTGGTGTCAGTGGGGAAACTCCCTCTTAGGAGGAAGAGACCTCAGATGGAACTAGACTCAGACAGGACAGCTGGCTGCGGTAAGATGAGACTGAAGAGAGACAAGAGGAGCATCTTCTCACAAGAGATTCCTTTTTGAGTTTGTAGAACAGCAGCAGCAAAAACAATCGATTAAGCAGCACTGGTTGCCTGTGAGTTTTAAAATTAATTTCAAGATTTCGCTGTTAAAGCATAGCAGGGTTTGTCTTCCAGTCTGGTCCCTGAGGAGAACTTTGGTAGCGGAAGGTGACCCTATAAGATCCAATCAGATATGTTAAAGCTGCAAGACTGTCTTTTAAATCTGTCTCTTGAAAACACATCCTTTAGATACTTCTTTTTAGAATGTTCTTTTAGTGTACAGACTTAATCATTTCATAACTCAGTCCACTTGCATAACGTGTGTGCTTTCTTCTGTTTTTCAAGACATCCTCCACAAGTGCCTTATGACCCCTCTGTCTCCTTGAACATTTCTCCATCCCTTTCACTCTCCATAACCCTCACTATCCCTTTTTTGTCTCTCCCAGATTGTCTCTGTGCCTCTCCCAGCTTCCTGTCTCCCTAATCCTTAATCCTGTGGAAATCGGTCAGGCAGAATGAGCCAGCTTTGATCAGGCCCTCATATCAGGCATGCTAACAGTGTCAGCACACCCGGATCCCACAGAACCCTGGAGCCCAAGGGGAGAGCTTCAAACAGGCGTTCACCCCCTGACTCTGCTTGAGAGGAAGGGGGAAAAAGAGGCTGCAGAGTTCCTGTCTCAATTGCCAGCTACAGGCTTCAACATAAGTCTTAATTTTAGCAAACATTTGCATCATGACTTGACACCGTTTAGCTGCGATGGCACCTATGCTTTTCCGCATGAACTAAACTTGCTGTGGGAAAAGAGATCAGGAAACCAGCGCAAAGCTGTTTGCGGTTGAGAACACTGCACAGTACAGAAATGTGAAAGTCACTTCTGCTTCTGTCAGTAGTGTCCTTGACAGCAAGCATGGAATCTGTGTCTTTGGTGTTCTAGTGCTGTGATCCACGGCCAGGGATAATATGTGCCTGAGTGGGAGGAATTTCACAAAAACACCTGGTAATCTTGTGGTGCAAATTCACAAATGCATGAAAATGAACCTTCCTTAAAAGGTCAGCTTTGTACCAAGCATCTAAAAAAGTCAGAAAAAAGACACTTAACTGCATTATGTCAAAGCGACTTCTGCTTTATGCTCACATTTGACTCGAAACATCCAACCCTGAGAATATGTTTGGAAAGAAGGAAGGAAACTTTGCAAAAATGCTTTTACTGACTTGGACTGAATGCATGAAGATATTCAAGAACTATTGCAAACATCCAAATGACTAAGTGTCTTACCAGTGGAGTCTTTTAGCAATTGATTCTCTCCAGACTTTGCACACAGGTGCAGATATTCTGAGTGGAAAGGTTATCATGCATATTACACATGGAGTATGATGACATAAAAACGTAATTGGCAGAGCATGTGACCTCGCAGAACCAACAGAAATGGTACATAAAGGTTTTCCCCTCTTACAGCCACATGACCTGCAGGTTGGAGCTCTCTGCAGATCTACAACAATACTGACAGTGTCCTCAGACTGCTCATTTAATCAGTCCAGAACCGTAATCAGGTGCTTTAAATCAGCCAGAGAAATGGAGCATTTAGCAGGGTCGGTCTGCAGGATGTGCAACATCTGATATGTGATATGTCACTACCTGTTAGAACAAACTCCATTCTTCAACTGGAAATGATAGAGGAAACCGTTTTTCTGTGATAATATCACTGCTGTCATTATCCTCGTCCTAAAAAATGTTAGCTAGAAGATTAAATTGTGCAACAAAGTCCTATATCAAAGTAATTTATCAGATGCTGCTTCCATCATGACATCAAAAGTGAATTAAAAGATGAAGATGGAAATAGGAATATGGCAAAATATTTCTCTAAATGGAAATAATTATGAAAGTGATGTAATCAATATAAATACTTGTATGCATAACTCTTCTGCATGACTTGCTGTGTGGCATGTAGTTCATTCTCATTGTAAATGCTGACACCTAGTGGCCAAAGTTATGTACTGCAGTGTTATCTATGAACTGTTTGTTTTTGTTTTTTGGTGTTTAACCAAAAATAGATATATATTAAAGAATATGATTTATAGGAATTGCAAGAATCCTTATCAATTCAACCTCAAATTAAGGAATTTCAATGTATGTGCTATACAAATTCAATTGAATGAGACAGTGAAAGGCTTTGCTTTGCTTTATTAAAGTTGTTATTATACCACAAATTATTAGTACCAAATATTCAACTGAGACTGTGTTCCCTCAAATAAACGACCCCAGAGGATAAGCAGTTTATTACAACTCATAGTTACTTTTTTTTTTTTTGCAACAGTGTCCTCTAGTGGCCATGTTAATTATGACAGGAGGAAGTGAGTGATGTAGTTGACTAAACCTCCCCCAACCCTAACAACCAATCCTAAAACCTACTCTAATCTTAAGCAACACTCACAGCAGAGTCACCTTCCCACAGCGCCCTTATGTTGAAACAATCTTGCACTGACCATCAAGTTGTACAGCTACATAGTCCTCACAGGGCAGAGGTCAGGGTGGAGGGGTGGGTGGACAAATCGCAGGTTTTTAACACAGGTGACTGCTGTTTCTTTCCAATGTTAACCCGATCCTTAATTTTTCTTTTAGCCATAACTATTCCCTAACCTTAACCCCATTTTTATTATTGTAAACATGACAACAAACATCCTCTTTTTTGGTCTTTCACTAAACCAAACCGAGATAAGCTTAAAAAATTATTATTTATGTGATATTTTCTGCCTCAGATAGACTGATAATTCAGAAGATCCTTTGAAGGATTTTATTCAGAGGGTGAAGAAAAATGACTTCTAAGGTCATTCAGAATAGAGGATTTGTTGGTCCAGACTGATGTTTAGGTTCGTCATATATTTACTTAATGATGGATACACCCCTTTCTTTATCTTTAGTGCACTCACCACACAATAGTGAGCCAACTAATATACTCGTATCTACATTTTTACGGCATTTTCATTTGCACTGACATTGTAGGCAGCACTCTTTGTGGCGGCGATGTAGCTGAGATTAATATGAGATTAGTGAGCAACAAATGGAGTTTTTTAAAATGGATGTCATTCAATTGAAGCATGTAATTTAAACATCTTGGCAGCAATTGAGACTCGATTAACAATCTTTACACCCAACCCTAATATTTTTCGCATGGTCACGGTTGATGTGATAATGGAGAGAGAATTTGATTTTCAATTGCAAACCTTTGGCCTTCAGTATTTGACTAAATCTAAGAGCTGATGTTTGAACTGTCAGTGATTTTTAATTTGTGGCTGTATTTTTTGTGTATTTACTCCTGCTTCTAAGAACACCTTATAAACACAGCTGCAATAAATGTTCCCTTTTGGCGTCTGTGATGTTTCCCTTTCTTGATAAAAAAAATTACAACTTCTAAGAATGTAAATAAAAACTTTTATCACACATGTACTCATCAAAGAGCAGTGTTCTTCTCTGAAGTTCTACTTCATCAGATATCCCCAACAAGTTCATCATGTGAACTATATAATTTGTTATCACATCAGAAGTTACAGTGACTATTGTGATACTCGTGATTACAAAGAACCCCTTCAGGATCCCATATGCTCATTGACTCCTGCTCTGGCTGAGTGTTAGGAGTTAGTTCATTCCTGTCTCATTGCAGCTCCTGATGGGAGAACGCCACCCCTCCAGCTGGTGTCTATAAAGATATGATGACACAAGGAGCGTTTCCAAACTGACCCTGAAGCAGAACAAACCAAAATTTCTAAAAGTACAGACGCTTTTTTTTTTCAGAGGCAGCGGGCTACACTGTCTATAATAAAGCTCCACTAGCATCACAAGGTATCTGACTGCAGGTTGATGAATGCTGCGGAAAAACCTTAGTTGACCTTGAATTAATAAGGCTTTTGGTTAATGCTGCGTCTGTATCTTGTGAATATGTGGCTCTGTTGCTGAGAACAGATTGTACATAATCTGTAAGAAAAGCAGCTCTTTGCAGACACTGGTAATCTCCCACACTCTTTGGCTAGAGGGAATCCCACTGACCCCTTTCTAAACCCAATGGCATCTTTATCTACTGCAGTCTTATCTGGCGCCGGCTAAGCCCTTATAGGGAAGTTTTTCTATGTTCAAGCATGATTATTTGTTCCACTGGAGTGTAAAACCCACCTCCGATCAATAAGTGCACAGTCCAGGCCTTAAGCATTGGACATCTAGGCATTTTTCAGCTCTTCAGGCTCTGGTAATTCAATTTGAAATAAAATATTGGATGATGCTAAGTGCTAGGTGTCAGCTTTAATTTGACATTAATGTCGCAAGGGCTATTTGGGAAACAGCCATTTTGAACAGATACACATCAACCTAAAGAAGATATCTGATATTTTGTTGAAAATCCTGAAGGCTCAGGCCCACAGACATCAACAGATGCCCTGATAATGCTCCCCCAGGCCTTCACTGCAGCCTCTTCTTGTTGTGGTGTCTCAGATGACTGACTTGGCCGGTTAAGGACATTCCACCTCTTCACTCTTTGCTTCCACCACATGTTTGGTGGTCGCTGTCCTGCTGAATGATGAAGCGCCGTCCAATGAGTTTTTACGCTCCGGGCTGAATCTGAGCACACACCTCCTGTCCATCTCTACATTCACTCTGTTGCTTCTGTCAGCAGTGATATGATCAATTAAGGCCAGTGTGCCAGGTCCTCTGGCAGATGTACAGTATATGCCCAAGCGATAACAGAACCACCAGCACACTGTATGTCTGACAGATGAGGCCTATGTGCTTTGAGTCATGAACTATTTCCTTTTCTGTCCTGTTCCATCATATTGATAGAAACTATTGTCAAATCCGGATGCACTCATAGGCTTTGTCGGGTCAGATCCCAACATTGATCGGCTAGGTTTTTTATATTATGTGTATTTTCTGTATATGTTGTTATGACCAGCAGCCTATGTGCAGGCAACAGCTCCATTACTGTAAAGCACACATCACGTTGACCTGAGGCCTTCTTTTTTTTCCCATAACATCCTTGTTTTGTTAACAGACCACAGAAAGTTGCTTTTACAACAGTGAACAACACTATGGTGTGCACTAACAAATGCACTTGTCACACACTTTGCATTTAAGGATATGTGTCGCCCCACCTTCACTTATTCCATCTATCCATGCATGTTTTCATATATAGTAAGATATTTTAGTAGTTAGTCATCTGATATCCTGACAATCATGTATTGATGAAGTGGAAAACCAGCATTTTCACTTAAAAATAAGAAATCTAATCGGACATAAAATTGCCATAAACTTTACTGACCATATCCATGATACCTCGAGGACATCAGCTCTATTTTAGATGCTTGTCCTTCAACTCTCCCCCTGGTCAAATTGTAAATGTTCTGTAGCCTTTCAAACCCCCGCTGGAAGAGGAGGAGTTGTTGATGTTTTTGGTGACCACCCGACCTTTTCCTCTCTTACCACCATCTGGTCAAAACATCCACTTGAGGACATCAGCGTCTAATGGACAGATTGTCATTGAATTCACTCAGCACATTTGTACCCAGAGGATAAATGATGCCATCTGCATTCTTTTTTAGTGCACCTTTAGTCAAAACTTTCTCTGATCGGTGTATTGGCTGTTACGAAACCTCTGTGTTTCCCCCCAAAGCAACCAAACCCTAATTTTAATGATGCCGTGCTCTTTTTCGTTGTGCTGCTTACTGATAAGGCTCCTTGAACGGAACAAGACAAAGGGTGTAGAGCTGCACCAAAGGCTCTGTGAAGCTCTGGGGCTCGCTGTAGAGAAAAACAAATTATTGCATAAATTGAAAGTTTTGACCTCATAATGGTGCCTAGATGAAAAGTTGGGAGATAAACAAGTTCGCAAAACCCACAAATATTTGCATCAAAGCATACAAATCGATTCAACGGTTATCAAAGAAAATGTCAAACTGCTACATAAAAAGTCAGTTTACTGCCAAAGACATTAGGTTCATCCTCTGGAGACCATGAATGTACGTACAAAATGTGATAATATTATAACACTTCATGGCAATCCATACAGTTATGGTTGAGTTCGGACCATAGTGTAAAGATAAGGGGCAGTGGTGGCCTTTAGGGGCAGTGGTGGCCTAGTGGTTTGTGAAGCGAACTTGTAACCGGTGGGTTGCCGGTTCCAGCCCCTGGGCTGGCAAGAGGTTGAGGTGGGGAAAGTGAGAGCGACCGCTTGTCCCAGTCACCACCACTGTGGGCCCTTGAGCAAGACCCTCAACCCCTGACTGCTCCCCGGGCGCTGTACTGTGGCAGCCCACTGCTCCTAGTATGTATAGTTAAGGTTAACTTTGTATAGGATAGGTCAAATGCAGAGAAGGGATTTCCCCAAGGGGATCAATAAAGGTTAGATTATTATTATTGTTATTATTATTATTATATTGAATGATTAGGAATTTTTCAAAGACAAAAAAAAGGTTTGCCCGCACTGATTAAAGGACCCTGGGGTATCTATGTCCAATAGAAATTTTAATTTTATTGTTTATTCTAGCAATTTTGCCATTATACATACTGTGATTATAACTGTATGAGAGAGTGGACTGCAAAACCTGCCAGCAAAATCATGAAATTGCTAAGAAAAAACAAAAAGGTAGGCCTATTATATTTTATATTGCCAAATAGACTGGCTTATTATTTCTTTTTACTATGCTGTTCTGATCCCACTGTGTAGTGCTTTGTATTATTGCCCTTTTTTTCTACGTTGTGACCAGAGGCATGCAGACCCCGGAATATGAAATGATTTGAAAAGACCTGATATAGATTTTAATCTACAAATCGTTCAGATAACTCTATAAACCATTTCTCTGATAGGCCTCTGGGCCTATGTGTCACTGGATGAGGATTTCATTGCAAAATAATACCAAAAAAAATAGGGCTAAAGCAAGTGTAATTTATACCAAATCTCTGTTTAAACAATTTAGTTTTAATTTGCTGGTTTTTTTTTTTGTTTGTTTGTTGTTGTTTTTTAAATCCATTTTTCGTCTTAATAGTTAATTAAATACGTTTTTTTTTTTTAATGGTTTGTCCTTTTTCCAGTGTTTTTGACAGTAATTAAAATAGTGTTTCATGATTGAATCAAATGATCGGGCACTTAATTAAATTACAACCACGCATTATTACATTTTACAATCGACGTAATGCTCACGGCTTTAGCTGGAGGTGTATATGATAGGCTGCAATGCTGCCAGCTGAGGGGAAACCATTGCGAGCGTTTTCAGTGCATGAAAGCATTTCAGTGCACGTCCTACTTGTAAACCTCTACAGCAGGGCGATTTTGCGCGTTCCCGTGACTCTCGCCATAGAAAACAAAGCTGAACGTCTTCCATAACAGCTAGGGGTGCAGACCGGAGGAATATCCGAATTTATTCTGGACACACCAGGCTGAATATGGATTTACAGTGGGTGTAGCATCATTGGAGACCGAGCCTTCTCGGCTGGGGTGACGGCAGGACATTAGCGAAACCGACGAAAATAACATCTGTGTTTTTTTTTCTCGGGGTGCTTTGTCTTGTCCACCTAACGATAGCAAACCATCATTCTCATTTCAATTGCAAGATATTCAGCTAGTGATTACTAGCTGCCGCCGGGATGTATCATCATGTTGTCACCTAAAAGTAACAGCTAGGACGACGGATTGTGAAGGAAAAGCAGAAAACCTCTCCCCGGTCCCAACGGGTTGTCACCGGGACCTGAATCTGTGTTAGCCACAGTCGCGGAACCCACTGTTTTCGGCGATATGGCGGAGCAAGGCTACTCATCTTGGTGAGTGCGCACAGGCGTTGCGCTACTGACTAGTAGTAGCTACCGAGCGTTAGCCGCTGCTACTGCCAAGTCTGAATGTAATAGGCCATTAAACCAATGAATTATATGTCTGTCACTTCACAGGAATGCTTGGCTCTTCACGTTGATGCTTTCAAATGCATTTATCACCGTCTACGGG
This sequence comes from Chromis chromis, assembly GCA_900302755.1. Taxonomy (NCBI): domain Eukaryota; kingdom Metazoa; phylum Chordata; class Actinopteri; family Pomacentridae; genus Chromis; species Chromis chromis. The sequence continues at coordinate 10,147 of OMNN01071372.1, forward strand.
GCAAAATGTCATACATCCAAATATTTTTTCCTGCAGCTCAGATATTGCTAACAGCTAACTTTAGCTGGCTGGTTAGCTAGCCGCGGCTAATCAGCAGCACCAGCTGATGCTGTGCTAACGTTACCCAGCTCCGGTCAAATCCAATGGTGCTATTGTGAGCGAATGCTAAAGAGCTAGCTGCCTTGCTAACGGCTTGATAAGCACACTGGGTTAGCCAGTTGGTGAATTATCCTTTCGCTCACGATATCGTCCTTTGCTTTAAGAAAATTTTAATTTTGCACAATAAACGCAGTATTGCATGACAGTGTCAAGGAGCTTAGTTGACGTTAGCTGTGCCAACAAATTAGCGTTAGCTGATTAGCTGGTTAGCATTCTTCGTCGACCCGCTGCACACAATAACAAAGGTTCTGCCGTAGATTGCTAAACTAGCATCGCAGTCATGACACAAAAATGCCAGTTTCTGTATATTGACACACGACAGGTTGTAACAAATGGTATATTTGGGTTTGTGGGGTACCTATAGTCAAGGCCAGGTTAACGATATAGCTGAATTTTCGTGCTTGGTGAAGTATAGAATGAGCGAAACCATACAGAGATGGTGTGAAATGCGTTGTCCCTGTGAATGAAAATGACCACCTTGTTAGGGCCCGGCTAATTAATGTAGGTTACATTATGCTTGTCTGATCACAGCAACACGGGTTGAGTGTTTGGATCAATTTTAGAACAACATCGTCTTGTATATGAGTAGTCCAAATCAATGAGTCTCCAGGAGCAGATTAGGTTCAATGAATGGTAGAGGTCCACAGATATACTGTGTTTTCATCTTATAGGTTGTCTAACTTGTATTTAATGGCATATTTGTCGTAAGAATTTTTGGAAAAACTTGTATTTATATTCTTTTCACATAATTTGAGCAACGTATCAGTTTGAAATCAGTCGACCAAAGCCTTTCCTGTTATTAGGATATCTGTAAACACAGTAACATTTGTACAACTCCTTTGCCAACAGAGTGTCTGTGTGTCATTGTGAATTTAAACACATTTGTTGCAAGGCTGTATGGTTAGGGAAATTACTCACATTTACCTATTCATTTGCCATCTCATTTATCTGGCATAGGAGGTGGGTTTCCTTTGTTTAAAAATTGACTTGCATTCTGTTCGGTTAGTTGGAAATTATAAGGACATCCATTTTAAGTATCAGTATTCAGCATGCAGGAAACAGCTCAGTTTTATCAGGAATTCAAACTGACAGTCATGGATGGAAAAATCCATATTCTGGGCTTACAGTTCTTTCCCCAAAGCTTTCCATAACATTTATCTATTAATGTTTGAATAATGTAGACTTTGGAGGCTGTATTTCACGAGAGGCTTAGAGGATGCTTTGAGATGTTCACTGGAGAGCAGTTAACAGGTGACTGCTAATGTAATGTAAAGATAGAAATTAGGTTTTGTTTGTTTTGAACATCAGGGTTGAGTAAAAAAAAAACGGTGTCTGTCTAAAACCCCTAAAAAGAGTTCATTTATAATAATTTTCCATTCATTTTAAAATACTATTTACAGTATTTTGATAATTACATACAGGCTACAGGCTTTTGCATTCAAATTTGATGTTAATAAGCGTTGTTGTCATCTTAATTCCGCCTGGTTGACTTGTCAACAAACATAGTGCGTCTGAGGTCAAGAGAAGCATTGCCATGGATGGAAACACTACTATTTATGAGGGTAGTTTTGCAAGCGCTCGCTACTACTTGAAGGTTTTTGGAACTTGATAAACGTAGCAGGAAGAAAGTTAGATTGGCCTTTCAACTTGCTGGGTCTTCTCACTGTACAGATGGCATTACCACTTGGCTGAGGTCCCATCACAGTGTTAGCCAGGCCACCTCCAGATGTGGTTAAATTAAACTGCCTCCTATCAAAATACAGTGTGAACTTACTCCTTCCGTTTCAATATCCAGATTCAGGTTGTGGGCTAATATCAGTGTTTAAAATATGTCTAGCTTAGCTGAGAACAAAGTGAAACGCAAGGGAAATCCACCAGCCTCCATTAAAGAGGAAGAAAGATAGAAATGGACTCTACAGCAGATTCATTATTGTCTTATAAATGTTGTAACTTCCAGTCTTTGTGTTAGGGAAAGCTAAACATGTCTTGGATGCATTTCATCTAATAATGGTAAATGGTAAATGGTCTGCACTTATATAGCGCCTTTTCTACCTTAGTGGTACCAAAGCGCTTTACAATGTGTTTAGCATTCACCCATTCACACACCAATGGCAACAGATTTCCATGCAAGGCACTAGCCTGCTATTGGGAGCAACTTTGGGTTCAGTGTCTTGCCCAAGGGCACTTCGGCATGCGGAGGGGCCGGGGATCGAACCTCCAACCTTGCGATTAGTGGACAACCCGCTCTACCACCTGAGCCACAGCCGCCCATAATAATAATATAATAATACATAATGTCTTAACATACGTAATAATGTATGTTAAGACAGCAAACAAGTGTATTTCTTCAAATATTTGTGTCTCCCCTAGAGAGGTAAATCCATAAGGGACTTGAATGTGTAGTTGTTTGTATTAATGTGCAAGCTAGGCAGAAAAAAAACATTAAGGATAGGGACCATCTATTGTGCTAGAAATAACCCTAATGACACTGAGGAGCTTCAGAGATGACTATAGAGTAATGGTGGCAAAATAGTTTACAGTTAAATCAAAGCTGGTATGTTCACACTGGCAAAAATGTTTGCTTTGCAGCCAAACTGATAAGTCACATTTGCTTTCATCACTCCTGTGTGCGTAGACTATCAATGAGGATAAAATATTGCAGAGGCTTTTACAGTGTTTCTCAACATACAATTGTCTGCAGTGTTCCAGCAGTTTCACAAGATTGGTTGTATCCATCTGTATGCTGGATGTATAGAAAGACCAGAAACACTGTATTTTACTTGTAACTCTGGATGAGAGATGCTGATGAGGTCCCACCTGTTTGGCTGATAATGCCATTCCCATTACCTGATCAGTAGGTGGTGTTTTGTCTTCATATCCACATCAGCAAGTTAATACAATTTCACAGCAAGTACATTCAGTAGTTTCAGTTTTAAATCAAGCTTATCCACTAGCACACATGGTATCAACCTTTGCAGTAACTCATTATTTTTTTTGCCAGTGTTGTCTGTCTGTGTTTGTCCGTTTGACCTCACCTCTGTCACTTACCAGGAGACGAGCAGCTAGGCTAACTCCAGACATCATCACATCTCGAGCTGCTGAATGCCACGCCAAGCTCCAAATACCTAAAATGCAGAAATACAAGACAAGTTGTGACATACCTCTCACTTACCAGTTCTGCTTCATGAGCATTTAAAAACCACTAATCATGCATTTTGATACTAAAACATTAATAAAGCTACCGCATAAATACCACACTTAATTTTATTAGTGGCATTTGAGTAGGTAGTTATTTGAAGACACACCTCTAATGACAGTGTGTACAGACATAGGGTGGATTTGCAGGTTTTGCTGTGCACAATTAGTTTTATAGCTTCTATTGGGCTGCCTGGATAATTTGCTAATAAACCACAGCAAGCCCTTTTTAGGCTCATGGTAACCAGCTGGCTAATGTACAGTTCTCTAGGTGTCTTGGTTTGAAAGTTGGCAAGTTGTAGTTTGATGCCACTTTCAACAGCCTTCCTCACAACAAGTGCCTTTAGAGTTTGTTTGATTGCTAACCATTGGTTGTTGTTTTCTTCTAGTTTCTCTTCCTCACTTTCAGTTTTGCAGCTGTCAGAGCTGTGTTAAGTCAAAACCGTTCAACCATCGCATTTGAGGTTAAATTGTGAAAGTGTTGCTTCCTGGAGCGACAAAGGAAGTTGTTGTATATACTTTCATTGTACTTGATCATAAAGGCAAGTTTCAAATGCTTTGCCCAGCTCTGTGTATTTGGATCTGACAGACAATGATCAGTTGCTGCACTTATTGGTGCCATCTTGTGAAAGCTCATAATCCGTTAAATCAGGGTTAAAGCCACGTCCCTCCATCATAACCATTTCAAATCTGCCACTAGCCAACGAAGGGAGACTCAATATAGACATTACAAAATATTGGGTTTCTTTCTGTGTAATTCTGATTTACAGTGTTGCTCTTGTCAGTGTGTTTATGCAGATCACTGTGTGCCTTTGGATTGGTTTCACATCTCTGTTGAATGCTTTGTTGGTCAGCTAAATAGTCTAGTCTATAATAAATGTTATTGTGGTGTAGTTGTATGTCACAAGAACCGACACTTCGGTACTGAGTTGGTGACAAAATTCTGAAAATATGACGGTACTTATTTTTATATGGTACCATAGTTGCTGTAAGTACTGAAGAACACAGCAAATAACAACATGTGGAATGGCAGCAGCAAGAGCAGGTTCTGAAGAAGTTCCATTGCAATGTGTTGGGGAAAAAACACAGCAAGAGTTGTGTATGGAGATGCCTAACATTTGAGTCGGACAATCAGAGACGTGTTTAATTATACAAAAAACAGAAGTCGGTATGCAAATGTCTCACTGAGCATTTTGAAGCAAAGAAGTCAACTCCTTAGTTAAGCATCTCAAACAGGCATCCAGAGCTGTACACAGAATTCAAGAAGACAGTTGTTAACTTTATATTAACAAGATGTCGTCATAATGTTAAGTTACTGTTCTTGTTTGTGAATCAGACACACAGTAGTCACAAAAGCTAATGTTAGCTGGTTTGGACATATGTAGTGATAGGTCATAACATGAGCTAGGTACTGTATTACTGTTCTATCGGAATTTAACGACGTGCAGTTTATTAAATAAAATTTTAAGTTGAAATTAATTCATTTGATGGATACAGTTTTCGTGGTATTGAGAATTGTGGATTAAGTATCTGGTATAATGACATCCCTAAATCCCTAACGCAGTAAAATTCATGAGAAAGACAGGACGGAGAGGGAGATGCCAAACACGATAATCAAGTCAATAATAAGGGAAATATAATGTATTGTTATTGGATATTTCTTACAAATAACTACTGTGGTGCTGTGGACAAAAACATTTCAAAATACACCTATATTTGTAAAAATACAATCACAAAAACTCTAAATTGTTGACCTAAATAAGAATAATTTGCAACATTTCCAAAGCATCCGTTGTTGTTACCAAACAGAATTATGTATGAAAGGCTATAAAGAATGTTAACAGGCATGAGTTGATAAATTATCTCTGTCTAATCATCAGTCAAGACAGTCTCTGGTTTTACCAATTTTGGGGCTGTGGCATTTTTGCATGCAACCAGCAGAATTGCTTTAGGGGTTCTATCTACACTTGTTCATCACTTGTGAGATATTGCATCCATTTTTAATTTACAAGTAACTGAGAGTGTGGAATCCTTCCAGTAGGTGATCAAAATTAAGAAGAACCAGAATATACGATGCTGATTTATGTTGTTCTTCAAGCATGGCCTTCTCCTACTCAGGTTTTATGTTAGGTATGCAAACTTGTCTGTCTACGGAAGGAGACAAATTGAAATACTGTCACAAGCAAAAACACATGAGCATTTTTTACAGCCTTCAAGTGAAGCCTAATTGAGGCTACCTGTTAAACTCACCACTGCAACTCATTTCTGCTGCCTTGCAAACTAGTATATGGCTAAAGCAACCAGTGATCTTGTTTTGTACTTGTAAAATGTATATTTATGGGAACGAGCAGAGGTTAATAGCTAACATGCCAGTTTATTTTCCATCGATTTCCTTTCCTGCAGTCCCATAATAGCTTATGCCTGTAGTAGAGATTGGAAGGTTCAGAGTGAACTGTGAGCCATCCTCTAACAGTTGTAGTTTATGTTTTTTTACTTGGCAATTAATCGATTCTAGGTGCCATCTGCCATTAGCCACTGTCATTCTGTGGTGTCTAACTATCTGCGCAATTAGCACCTCAAGCAATTTTCCAGCACCACAGATTATTTTTTACAATAATATATTGTGATCATGTATTTTTAATCTAACTATCGCATGTTATAAAGACATACTACAGCAAGCAGACATTTTTAATGAAGCTGTTGTTGCAGATTTTTACTGACCACAACGTCCAGATCTGGGGTGTTGTGGTGGTGCAACAGGTTAAGCCCCTGGGCTACTGATCAGAAGGTCAGAGGAACGAACCCCCACTGCAGCCACTGTTGGGCCCTTGAGCAAGGCCCTTAACCCCTGACTGCTTCCCGGACGCTGCACCACGGCAGCCCACTGCTCCTAGGATGTATAGTTAAGGTTAACTTTGAATAGGATGGGTCAAATGCAGAGAAGGAATTTCCCCAAGTGGATCAATAAAGGTTAGATCATTATTATTATCTTATCTTATGCATTCATGAATTTAAGAAGAAGAGCTTTTTACATCAGGAGACATGATTAAAATCTAATCCTATTATTAAGACTATCCACAGTACAGTCTAGTTAGTCTAAGCTTTTGTCAACTAATCCTTCACACAACATACAAAGTCAGTGGTGTTGAAAATGTTGACTTCTGCACATTTACAATCGCCCTGTTTTACCTAAAGAAGTTATATCTAGTGTTAAAAACCCATTGTGGTTTTTGAGAGTCTGCAATATACGTTACAACTTTTAAGACACAACTAAGGCTGCCAAATTCTCTAATTGATCTGTATAAATCTGAGGGATTACCAAAGCACCTGTTGCCTGTGTCCTGAACAGAAGCTAAGATTATCCTTTAGAAGTTACAAGCCCAATTAGCTTTAATTTGGAGAAAACACAGTCTAAATTTCGAGTTTTTCCTCTCATGATCTTCATGTGCTCTGAGAAAATTAACAAAATTATCAGATCTTGGCCTAAATCTTGATAGGTGTGACCGGCAGTTTCCCCCTCCCAAAATGTCTTTAAACATTGCGCTTAAGGCCATCCTTGTGACTTTGAGCTGAGGCATGGGCCATGTAATTGTAACATCACAGAAAAACTCAGCCCACATCCTCCCATGCTCTTTACAGCTGGTCATTTTGTGTGTTTCTACGTTAATCCCTTTTCAACTCTCATTCAAACAAAGAAAAAAAAAAACACGATACACACACCCAGAGCAGCAATACAGGGGAGGCAGAAAGGTCACAAACTACATTCTTGTTCTTGATGGCTGTAAACCATTACATCCATAATTGGATCAGAGAGCGGAGACAGATAAATGTTAATTCCTAATTGGATGACCAGCACCCAGTGGCTATTGTAATATTGTGAGCAGGCGTAAATTAGAGTAAAATCAGTAAGCAAATGAAGTAAGATTTATATATATATTATGTATGCAAGGGACTTGTATTTTATGTATGTTTTTTATTATTATTTTGAGTTATGTATCCGTGTATCAGGACAAACCTGAGTAAGATATCATTCCATCTTAAATATCCATTCCTCACAGTTCAAACATTTGCAAAAATCTTCATTGCGGCCTGGTGACTTGGCCCTTAGTGGTCAAGTCATGCAAGCAACTGGTTTGATGGAGGACGGTATTGGAATTGTGTTATTGAAAACCTAGTCTGTCAGTGAACAAGGACGTCTTATGGCACTTTGGGCTGCCATCCAGCCCTCAACAGTCCGGGATTGTATTTTGTTTGTAAATGTTCCATTCATCTATCTCACCCATGTTCTACAGGCTTCTGTGCACAGAATTCAGACAAACCAGTTCGATACTAGAATATGAATTAGGTCTGTGGTAGATTAAACTAGCTGCTTGCTGTGTCGACAGTGAAGCAGTGACATCATTATTGTCAGTGTTGTTGCAGAACAAGGTCAGTTTCTTAATCACTTTTTTAATGTTTGAAGTCAAACTGCTTGTAAGACATGTAATCCATTTAGGTTAGATTCTACAAAAAGAAACAGTTGCCTGAATAGGGTGTCATATTTGCACAAGGTATATTGTTAGCTATTTATTGTGACCTACATCTAGGGTCAAGCATACCAGGCCCTATTGTAATTTGAAGTATCTGTAAAGATGATGCCTGCTGAGTGTGTTTTTTAGTCATTAAGTAGAGGCCTGTGTTGGACAAACAAGACCAAAGCAAAGCTACACGATGCAGCATTGTCCTGGTGTCCTGTTTCCACAGTGAACTACATGTTACCTCTCCCCACCTAGACACCCTGTAGTCATTCTTGCATTACTGAATGAATGAAAGAGAGAGAAGATTCCTGCTTTTTCCCCCTTTAGCATCACAATGAAATCTGTGAATTCTGGTGTCAGAGACGTACCAGAATGAAACATGATTTGAAGCGTTGAGTATTTTTATCCTGGGCTGTTTTATCAGTGCTTGGAAGAAAACTAGCATTGCAGCCCAGCTATACTCAAACAGTGTTCACTGCATGCTCGCAAAGGACAGATTTTAATTGCAGGATATTCCTACCCATGAGAAATAGTGCCTGCTTTAGTACCTTGTTAAATTATTTCAATGGATTAGCCTTTTTTTGACAAAGTCAAATACATCCCAGTTCATACCACGGTAGTGTTTATCATCATGTAATTTACAGGAAACAAAGACTTCTGTGATTTATGATTGCAGTAAATTATAATATACTCCTTCAAGTTCTACTGGCATTGAAAAGACAAGCTGAAATGCAACCTGCATCACACAGGATGTTGCAAAGGAAATCCTTTTTTGGTCACTTTTGCTTTACAACAGCTAGTTAGAATGTATAGTTGTAAAGGCTTACATACACTTATAGAGACCATGGCATTCTTGAGTTTCTAATAACTCCTATAACTTTTAATTTTCTGTAATGGGCTGATTGAAATATGTGTCTTTGTCACAAAGAACATTCATGCATTTTGGTTCTGATTCTAGCCTGATTTGGACATTTCTTTACTACTTTTGATGTGTGTTTTCGATCATTGTCTTGAGAATTTAAAGGTATTTATCCTTTATTATTCTATAATAATACTTTCTGTAAAGCACCAGTTCCGCTGGCAGCAAACCAGCCTCAGAGCATAATAATGCCGCAATCATGTGTGATGGTAGGTATGTTCTTGGGGTTAAAGACATCACGTTCTCTCCTCCAAACATATTTGCGGTCATTGTGGCCAGATAATTCAATTTTTGCTTCATCTGACCACTGAACTTTTACTTAAGGTGCTGCTTCTTGAGGAAGGGCTTCCTTCTTGCTTGGCAGCTTCTCAGCTCATGGTGATGTAAAACACACTTGACTGTGGACGCTGACACGTGTGTTCAGCAGCTTCTAATTCATTGCAGACTTGCTTTTGGTGATTCTTGGTTGACTCTTGACCATCCTACCAGTTGTCTCTCAGCAGCAGGTAACAGCTTGCACTTTGTTCCTGATGTCAGTGATGCAACTGTACCTTGCACTTTATACTTACAAACAATTGTTTGCACAGGTGATTTTTGGATCTTTAGCTGCTTTTAAATGGTTCCAAGTGATTTTTTTTACTTGTTCAAGTCGGTAGTTTGCTTTTTGCAGAGCTCCTCAAACTGTCCCATTGTAGCTTTTGTGGCCGAGTCTGATGAGTGTATCAAATGGGCCCTATATAAATTGGCTCAGAGAAGTCACGAGCTGTAGTTGATTGTGATCAGTCACAAGAAGTTAAGAGGCCATTCCACTAAGAAAATATAATTAACACAGCTTTCTACATCACCAAAACTAATAATTCAAGTTGGTGTATGTATATTTTTGACCCAGCAGATTTTGCCATATTTCCAGAAGACCTATAATTTTCTTTTTAAAAGAACCAAAATGCATGATTGTTTTCTGTGACAAATATGCATGTGTTTCAGTCATTCCATCATAGAAAATTACAAGTTAAAAGCATCACTGGAAACTCAAAACTACCTTGATATACATTAACAAGTGTACATAAACTTTTGCTCACAACTGCAGTTGCTGACTAGAGGTGGAATAGAGTGGGAGGCATTTGCCTTTGAAAAGATGACCCTGCAAGCTTCAAACTTCAATAAAGAAGAGGTACCAGGATCAAGTAGAAGGAAAAATACCACAAACGGACGCGGTTACCGATGTTATTTTGTATACGTGTGACTTTTAGTCTTAAATGTCAGTCAGTGTTGACAGCGGTCCACTTGTGACTGTTGTTCCTCTTTGCTAGTGTGCTTTTCCTGTGTTTCATGTGCTTATTTTAAGAATGTGTTTCTGGCACTTTGCCACCTTTTCTATGCGTTCATTTGCTTGGGTTTACTCTATAGTGAGCTGTAAATGATAGCAATTCAACACTACTTAAGGCAGCTTGAGTGAGTCTAGAATTTTTGAGGCTTATGAATGTAGTTTCAAAATCTTGTAACAATAAATTATCTGGAAATTGTTCCCACAAACTTTTAACATGAACAAATATTGGATTTTTTGCATAATAACGGACTGGTGTGGTGTCACACAAGTGTAATTTTGCATTTTCTGAGCCACAGTCTGCATTCCCTATCCATGGCCGGAGAGTTTGACAGGAGACAGACAGGTCAGGATTAGGGTCAAATCTGCACCTCTCAACTGAAGGCAGACACATCACAATGCCAGCCTTGTCTTTGCCCCAGAAAAAGGCCTGCATAAGGTCACATGTCAAGGCCGCATATCACTGATATGGGAACAATTTGGTCCTTAGTCCCTAGTGGTTTGTGAAGCGAACTTGTAACCGGTGGGTCGCCGGTTCCAGCCCCCGGACTGGCAAGAGGTTGAAGTGGGAAAGTGAGAGCGACTGCTTGTCTCAGTCACCACCACTGTGGGCCCTTGAGCAAGGCCCTTAACCCCTGACTGCTCCCCGGGCGCTGCACCGCGGCAGCCCACTGCTCCTGGTATGTATAGTTAAGGTTAACTTTGAATAGGATGGGTCAAATGCAGAGAAGGAATTTCCCCAAGAGGATCAATAAAGGTTAGATTATTATAGAGTAGTATTAGTCTGAAAACTACACATTTGTCTGAAAACAGCAAGATTACTTAAAAAGGAAATATTAGGATTACATTTGTATGAAATTTTGGGATTAGAGAGCCACGAAAAATCTGATAATGATTGATGAACAAACTGAAATAGAGCTGGATGAGTGATGTTTTAAAAAGGGTACTCATCCTTTATTAGGACAGTGCATCTTTGTCTGACCTTACCTTCAGTCTGAATACTCTTTAAACAGCAGCCCTGAGCAGAGGTTTTGAACTGCGCTGTCCTTCATCAGCTCATTGTTATTTTGTCTAGTCTGTCTCACAAATCTCAAAAACATGCACCAAAAACAGGGAGGATATAGCTCAAAGTGTTACTACAGACGCGCCATATCTGTAAGGTCTACAGACTTACTTGCACTGTATGCTGCTATACTTTGCAAGGTAAAGACACTGTAGCACGGAACAGTCTTCTATGAATCCTATGCATGAGTGAAATAATTAGTTTTTTTGTATCATCAGTGATAGCTCATGCGTGTCTGTGAAGGTTCTCAGTCATCCAGGTCATGGTTATCCTTGTAGTTTCAGTTGTAGCATCTGGACTTGCTTGAGTTTGTCAAAGACGTTTCACCTCTCATCCAAGAGGCTTCATCAGTTGTAATCTGACTGGTTGGGAGTTCCAGATTTGTATACTCTTCAGGAGCCATTAACACTATTAAAGCTTTTGTCTGCTGGGTGCGTGTTGCCCCTCCCGAGTCGTTAGG
>OMNN01071374.1:0-18766 GCA_900302755.1 Chromis chromis
TTACCATATACCTGGTTACAACCATTCAGATTGTCAGCTATGAGTCACTTCATTTAGACTCACATGCTTGGACTACTAACTTATTCCTACACATTGTAGGACATATTAATCCTTATCTACTTTATTAAATGATCGATTTAAGCTAGGGTATTAGTTAAGTGAACACATGGGCCCCCTTACAATCTGTCTGAATACAGCTTTTTTTCATGCAAAGGAACAATGCAGAGTAAAGTGCATTGGGTGTTGATCAAGCTTTACCACTTTAATCAGAAACTAAGAGAAGGACAACTAATTTCACTACAAAAATGTTCCTTTATATTTCTCTCCTTATTTGATGTCCTAATGTTTGATGCAAGAAAAGAAAATGAGGAGCTATACAAGACAAAAGAGAACTCATTATTAAACTGAAAGATGTCAGGAAGCACAATATTTACCTTATTCCATTGTTTGCAGACTAGGCAGCAGGTGAGCAGGGTTTGAGGATCGAGCCAGCGCAGCAGGTAGAAGGTCAACTCCAGAGGAAGGAGGCGCAGGAAGTCACGTTTGAGCAGCGTCTCCAGTCCATTGGACAGATGACGGAGCTGGACAGCACCACTTAAAGATATAAGGTGGTCCAGAGACTGGTTACGCTGCTGGTCATTTAGGGTAAGGAAAGTGGCAGAGACTGACTCCAGCCACCCCTCAAAGGCCGCCTTCTCCATGGGCACATGGGAGCAACTTGTAACACCTACAAGAGCAATGCAGGGTCTAACTTCAACACTTAATCTACATACATGATGAAACTAACATCTTGAACAACTACATAAGAGGAACCTGATAAAGAAAGTGTTATTCAGTAAAGATACATCTTTCTTTTTTTTACTAACCATGTTCAATTTGCAATAATACAACAACAACAAAAAATTAAAAGGCTACAACACTTTCATCAAATTGTCACTGATTAAAGAAAAGCAAAACACAGAATGAGAGGTTGAAATTTGTAACCTCTAAGCAAATACATATCTTATCTCTCTCAGTTTACTAATGGGCAATTCTATCAGTACTGTCAGTATGTGTCAGAAAACAAAAGCCACCAAGGACAGAAAACTAATAAATGACAATTCTGAAATTCAGGAAATGAGTAAACTCACCTATCAAGTCAAAGAGCCAAACATTTGCTGTGAAAAGATTGTACAGATGTCAGGATGTTACCTTAGTTTTATGTTATTGCAAAACAAGTCAAAACAACAATTCCTGATATTTTTGTAATGTGGGACCAAGAAAATATTTTGCATTGATCAATTTGTAGTAGTTTCAAAGACAACAAACGTTATCAGAAGGAATATTTAGAATGCTGTAGTGGATAATAGCTCATACAAAGACGTATGGTTTGGTGAAAAAAATGAAATAAAAAGCTATGACAAGCTGTTGTCAATCTCAAAAGTCTAAACACAACTAATGTGCAATATTGACTAAGTGTAATATTTATGAACAGGCAATATCCCACGACTGACACAGCAATTAAACTACGGCAACGGATTTACAACTGTACAAATTAAAATGAAAACCAAAACAGCTGAGGGCTTTACGCCAGGCTCTAGGCAGCGTACCTAGCTTTAGCTGAGCTAAGAAACAACAACACTGGCCTGTTAGGTAACCTATGTGTCTATGCGGGACATGTTTCATTCATTAAAATTTAAAATGTAGAGATTATTCCTTCTGAGAGCATCTGCATGTGCCTCTGCATTCGTTCGAAGTCAGCCTGGCTAGTTAGCAACTTCTGTAGCTCCGGTTAGCTAAATAACACTTCTACAATTTATTACCAAGTTGGCTGTGAGTGGTACCATGCGAAGAACCAATTAACAGTATATATTAGCATGAAATAACATTTAAAGTGTAAACTCAAAATGTGCACTAACCAGAGAGATACAGGGACTTGCGTTATCACCACTTTACTGGCTTAGTTAGTTCACATAGCGAAGTTAGCTGTCGTAGCTAACCTGCCAGCAAACAAGTTGAAAGGATGTAACCTAGCTCCGTCGCTAATGTTAGATAACCACTATGATAAGCGCATAGAAAAATGTAATATGAATTACATGTTTCTAATGGAGTCGACGTCTTTACATTTCCCAACCAGGGATATTTTAGGTCGTAGAAAAGAAGGATATGAGCTTCTGACAGCATGAAAACCAGAAGATAATGGAAACGCTCTGTGTTTGGTTGGTTCTCTTCCCTCGGCGTTATCTCACAGGAGGCGCCGTAAAAGTATTTGCTAACTCTTCCCCAAAAACCACGAAAAATAAGTAATGTAAATACAACATTGCTTACATATTTATCGCTTACACAGACACGGTGATTTTATTTTTGCTATCTAAGTGCACTGGCACTTCCCTTTTCTGATGACCTAACTTGCCTGTAAGTCAAAACTACGAGAATAAAAAACACAATGTCAGGTAAACAAGCTTCCGGTGTCGCGCAGGATGTGCAACGGTGTGAAATATGTGACCGGTGCTGGCTTCCCCATGTCTGGTTCTCTTGGTTCCGTTCGTTGGGCCTGTACGGCGTATGCAACACGTGAATGGTGGTGGTTTACTTTAGAGAAAAATATAATATAATAATGCCAGAAAAGCAGGGTGGAATTTCCTTCTGAATGCAGTAGCGTATGGTAAATTACGCGAGCTAACTCTCTTTAGTCTATCTCCTGACTTCGTTTCACAAATTGCACGTCCTTGATTCCTTTCCTCGCGTCTCACACTCCCACCAGAGATTCCAGCGGAGGAGGTGAGGAGAGAGGAGTTGAGGAGGCTAAAGTTAGTGGAGTGAGATGACCCTTGTGTACAGTAGCTTGTTCAGTTGTGGTGTACAATAATTACCACCAGAGGGCACACACATTACGAGTTTGATCATGCTTACTTGCAGTAGTTTTGGTTGCCTGACGCTTTTAGGTATTCAATTATGACAAATTCATAAACAGATAGATCTGCAATATTATTTCTAAATCAATGGATTGGTATTGTATTCAGTTAATTTTCAAAACAACAACAACAACTACAAATGTTGTTATTATGTTATTTCTATTAATACTTAGAATGACCTTTTGTTTCCCGATCGGCACAAAAGACTAGATGCACAGACCAGAAAACAGGGACAGTCATAGGACCCAGCTTGTCTCACCCCAAAGCAGAGGCAGGGGGTTAAAGGAAATATTATACAGACACCCAGACGACTGCTAGACGCACAAATTAGACAAATAACCCGAATACTGTATTTTAAACTAATTCAAGCTATAGGTCATAAATCTGTTATTGGTGAAGGTGTAACCATTAAATCATTTTCAAAGGGTATAATGAAACAGGTGATTATAAAGATAAGGTAAACTTTATTTATCCCTCACCATGGACATTCAGATGTTACAACTGTTAGATACAGATGAAGCACAGTAAGAAACAAGACACGAAATACAAAAGTATAATGAGGATAAAAATAAAAAATATAATAAAGATTATGTACACCTTTCACATGTACAGAAATGGCATGATGAATATACATATTGATAAGGCATAAAGTCTAGGAATTGTAATATGTATAGATATGGCATGATGGATATAGATATGGATATATACAGACGTCATGATAGATAATGTACCCAATTGTAGGACACGCACGTTATGTAGAATTGTACTTAAATTTATACAGAGTAGCAAGTATAGTACTACATTACTGTTATTGCACTTGAAAATTTAGAGAGAGAAAAGCCCAGTGTTACATTATGCTGTTGCACGGGAAGGGCTGTAAAGAGAAACTGTGTTCTATTATGTCACTGCGCTAAAAGAACTATAAAAACAGTATTACGTGGTATTGTTGCAGTAGAAGGGCTGTGAAGTGCACTTTAGAAGCTGTAAGGAGAACAGTGTTACAAATAAGAAGCAACCTCTGACAGAACCAGGCTCAGGGAAGGCGGCCATCTGCCTCGACCGGTTGGGGTGGGAGTGTGGATGAGAGGGGAGGGGATAGCAGGAGAGGTTGGGGTAGAGATAGCAGGATAGCAGGTGGTGAGGCCAGCGGCTGCAGATCAGAGACATGTAGCTCCAGATCCAGAGACATCCATGGAGAGAACAAGCACAGGACACAGGACCTTGGGGGAAACACAGAGTTAGTGATACGTAATGGTCGGCCGGCTGGCCCATTAGAGGGGGGCGCCATATAAAGTCTCACCTAGGGCACCACATTGGATAGGGCCGGCTCTGGTAATGGTGATATATAACAGTATAGAGAGAGGGGAGGAGAGGAGCCCAGTGCATCATGGGAATCCCCCAGCAGTCTAAACCTATAGCAGCATAACTGGAAACTCTGGGAACCACAAGTAAAGCAGGAACAGTAGCCCTGGTTGGCCCACAGTTATGTGATGGCCGGAGTTTGTCCAATCAGATCTCAGTTTATAAGGCTGACCCATCAAAGTCAGTCTCCAATGATTTAGTAGCTATTTTAGCAGAGGAGCAGTGTTCCTATTAATTGTCAACTTTCAAAAACACAGGATCCTCCGTTTCCCACAATGCAACATGATAGTGTCTTCTCATTAGACTCTATACCTGTCATATAATTACACATATCTGTCAAGCCTTCTATCTTGTATTACAGACTGTGTCATAGTTGTCCAAGTCTACGTTGCTTAACTCTGATGATATCAGGATTATTTTTATGATAAGGATGAGTACTCAATGTATCTTTAAAAAAACTGTAACACATTTTAACAAAACCGCTTGAATTAAATCCAAAAGTAAAACTTTTCTCCTCTGTAACCTGAAAATGACAAATGTGACTAACTAAAACTAAAAGCTGAACTATTTATCCTTTCTAGTGGTCGTACACCAGGAATGTGAACAGTTTGAGCTCATCTGAAGCTTCCATGTCGCCAAGACCTCAGGTCAGGTTAGGTATTCTTTGAACCAAGTCTTTTGTTTTCCCAAGAATTCACATTTCTTGACTTCTTGTCAAATCTAATTCCTAATACTGAAATCCTTTTGCACTGGCAATTGCTCTCACTTCTAACACATTGGTGTGTGTGTCAACTTACAGAACTACAACCTGGTAAAGCAATTTCAGGTGTTTTCACTGTGACAAAAGTCATCACAGTTAGCTATGCGTTATTAGATGATTGACACAAAAAGAAGAAAACACTAATTTGGGTAAAAAAAATTTAAGATACCCATGACCTTAAGGAACATTGTCTTTCAGATGACAATATGGATTAGTAATAGGCTGTGTAAAAAAAGCTCCTGCTCAGTCCCACTGTGTTTTATTACTCTTTTATTTATTACAGATTAGGAAGGGAACTCTCAAGGACAAAACAGTAGGAGTTTGTTCTATCACTCAATTTTAATTTGTTTTTCAATAATAAAGCATTTGCAGAAATGGAAAGTGTGACTAGGTGCAGTCTGTATTTGTGTCATGTAATATTCCACGTGGGGTGGGTCATGTCAGGTTGAGCTTTATTTCATATTGGCTTGTTTCTCTGGTTTCTCTACTTGCACTACTCTAGGCCCTAAAAATGTTAGCACCGACACTCTCTCCATGTGCACATTTATAAAAGTTAAAGTAAGTCCCTCACTTTTTCTCCAACCCTGAAAGAATTTCCTGTGAGATCCATAAAGTTTTATCTAATCTCTTATCTTAACTATAAATGTGTTTTGGACACCTACAGAACTACATTAAAACTGCAAATTGTAGAATTTTGCTTATTGTAGATGTTGCTCTCTACTTTGGGACCAAATAAGCCTTCATCTGAAGTATTACACACACAAAGTTCACTCTAATTAAAAAACAAACAAAAAAACAACATTATCTTTTCACCAGTACCCGAAGCAACATACCAACTAGCAGTTCTTAAACCTAGCGCTGTTTCCCAGTAACTGAGTTGCTTATGTGTAGACATTGTTATTATATCCTTTATTTAACCAGATAAAAGCCTCATTGAGATTTGAAATCTCTTTTTCAAGAGGAACCTGCCACTTGTTAACAGAAGTGTACTCATATGGACTATACACAACATTCTGATAATCCGTTTGGTTAGACAAGGGGTGTCAGGCGCAGCTGGTGTTTAGGGAGGCGGGTATAGAGGGAATAAAGGGGGGTAGCAAGTCTCTAACTGGCTGATGGGTGTCTGAATGCTAAGCTCTGCACTACAAAGGAGCCACTAAAGCTACTGAAGACACTAATGAGCCAATAACTAAACCCTGGCCTGGACCCACTGGACTGTACCAATCAACATGACGCCACAGGCTGATAAGTTACTCAAGGACCTCCAGTGAATTTTATGTGTGCAGTAAACGGGAAATAACAGAAAGAAAACACATTTCACAGCACTTAAAATTTCTAAAATGCTTCAACAATAATATTTTAGGCAACAGTTTAATGGTTTTAATCAGTTGGTCATGCTTTAGTTCAGCATTTTCAACTGTTGAAGCCTCGCAGCATTGTAGATTTGTGAACGTTTTTCTTGTCCCTGAGGGTCAGCTAATAGTTTCAACAGATTTGTCTATGGTCTGAAGGTAACTTGTAGAAGTCTTAGTTTTCCTATTCTGAAACATTTTTTGCATACATTTTTGCCTTGTTTGACTGTTGGTGGTATAGAGACAGATGGACTGGGTACTGTGCCAGGGTTCAGCATGCAACAAGGTTCTGGATTTGTTTTCAAACCAAAGGTGCTGTGTCCAAACATTACACACCACAAGAAGTTACCTTGGCTCAGGTGGCTGCAAGTTGCTCCTGGCAAGTGAGCAGCTTGCATGGGAGTGCTGTTGTCATGTGAGAATATGTAAATGAGAAACACATTGTAGAACCTTGGTAAGGATAAAATGGTGCTACATAAGTGCAGACCATTTACTGACCTTATACTTAATTACAAATTATAGGGTATTTTACAAAATCTATGATCAACATATTTAAGCTTTTAACAGATGTCAATTGATAAAGAATAATAATAATAATAATAATAATACATTGCTTTTTGGGAGGGTTATAAATCACACTTGCCTTAAAATAATGATGACTATTGGCAGGTGTTAGTCCAGTTCGTGTTTTCCTCTTGTCTCTCTCATAGCTGATTACACTGAGTCCAGAGCAGGGAGGGCCACTCTTTAAACACAGAGCAACAGCAAAACAGTGAGGTGCTTCTCTATCACGCAACAGCATGTCCGCACTTTGGGATTTCTTCACTTCTTCTTCTTTTTATTGACATATTACCTTGTGGTTTTACAAAGACCCAGGTCAGTGGCTTTACCATGGAGTTTAGCAAAGTTCATTTGAACCTAAGGACGGCACTGCTGACGATGATGATGTTTAAATGGGGTGAGTAGAGACAACATTTAATCCTAATTTCTGCGAAAAGCAATGGGTTACATGAGAATAGTTATTACAACAACATACATAAATACAAGAAGTATTTTAAATCACATATGCTTACTGTATGGTCACTGACTGAAAAACAATATTAATGCTACGTTTTGTCATCTACTGGACTGCCCAGAGGACCCCTAAGGATTCTCACTTTTTAAAAATCAGCAGGAACAAGTTTCAGAATTGCCATCAAGCCTGTCAGACATGCTGCTCCAGGAATGAGTGTTTTTTGGATGGTGCTTATTGGGCTCCTTTGTGCTCTCACACTTTATTAATATCAAAACTCAAGTAGATGGGGTGCTCTGTCCTGTGTCACTTTTAAAATGATGAGGGGAAGCCATGAGCATGTGGAGCATCGTTATTTCAATTACTGAGACTTTCTCTGAAAAATATCTTCACTGAATTCTTACAGCTGATGTGTGATGGGATAGAAGGTGTGCCTTCAGAGACAGAGATCCTGGTGTCAATTTCAGGTTTTTAATAGCCCTTTTTTGTCAAATCTGACGTGACTAGATCAGAATGAGAGGCATTCATATCTGTTTGTGCATGAATGGAGGTGCAGAATGAGATCACATAATTTAAGTTTTAATTTTGTCACTTAAAGCATTGTTACATCAGGTTAGGTATTTAAATTGTATTTATGCACAAAACCTAATAAGCAACTGTAGTGTCCATCTGTAGCATTTATTGATTTATTTGATGTATCTTGTTCATGTGGAAACAATACTAGAATGCTTTCTTACTACAAAGAGAGATGAAGACTCAACTTAGCAACACAAATGCTGCAAATATGGAATGTGAAGTACATGATTTCTGATACCTATCTTCAAAATCAAAGAAACTAAAGAAACTAATATGAAATAAATTCAAAGTTTTTAAAGACATTCCATACTGTCATTTTCATTTTCAAAAAATAAAAAATTACCGTCACTGTCTGATGCTGACTGTTCAGACAGTTTCACCTATCAGACGTGACACAGAGGAAACAGGTCAACCTTGTGTGGGTGTTCTTCGGATTACCATGAGTGACGGACAGGTCATAGTGTTGTATGTAACTGTCTGCTGTGTGTGTGTCTCTGAGTTCATGCTATTTGTAGCAGGTCACAAGAGGTACTTTAATCAGATTTCTCTGGTTTGTACACTCTTTTCAAAATCTGTACATTTGTAAATAGACCATCCCATTACGGCTACATCTACATTCCTCTATTATTTGACAAAAGGCATAGTTTTGTGCATTATCTGAACAAAAGGTTGCTTCCAACACATATGCTGAGTACCTACTTATGATTTGGTGTGGGATCTCAAAAACCAAAATAATACATAAAGGAATAAGTATAGTATATATTTCTAATACAGCAGTTTGGAGGGCTTTTGTTACATCACACATTTGACATTGCATGAGTAAGTAGTTTTAGGAGGTTGGAAATAACTTATGTCCACAGCAATGTGTGTAATATCAAAGGAATAGTTCAACATTTTGGAAGGTATGTGTGTGAGGCCGCGGTCAACCTCAGTCTTATATCTGTGTTTTCAGCATGTCGCTGGCATAGATATTAATCTTCTGGTCACCCCAGTACTTCTGCATAAGGTTTTGTGAACAACATGAAACAGTGGGGGTGAGAAGAATTGATTAAGACTGTAAAATGCTTTACTGCAAATGTAGCACCAGCCAGAGTATGGTACCTAATACCCATAGTTAGAGAAGAAAAAAGTATGTGAGAAGGACTGTGGTGACACATGCTAGAGATTGAAGCTTGAAGTTGTAATCTGTGCAGGTATCTTTCCAACAGAGGATTAGAGGAGCAAGGGGATTGACCCCAAGAGGCCAGAGGGATTACAATATATAAAGGCTCTGGAGGTCAGAGAGGGTCACACCTGCTCAGGTAGAAGAGGGGGAGGGAGAAGAATGGGGGAGATGGTGGTGAAGGTGTGAATAACAAAAGAGGGAAAGTGTATGCGCAGTGAAAACCTAATGCAATGACAGAGAAAGACAAATGAGAAACGAAATAAATACACCTCTAAATACATGAAAACACAGAAATATAAGAATCATCACAGAAAATGTCTGTAATTGTGGGAAATATCGATGAAAAACAGTCTTTTTAAGATTTTATGGGGTTTTTTTTGTCATTGATCTGGTAAAATGGAACTTGAGATTAATTTGGGGCCATACATGATGTAGAATTATGTTGCACTGAAGTTATAGTAACATCTGCAGTGAGTACTCCCAGAAATTCAGGTCTCTGTACCAATTAGTAACCAGGCCGATCTTTCCTGTGCCATCCTGTACATATGCCGAAGCACATTCAAACAATGCTCCACCACCTTAAAATACAAATTAGGAACTTCACATACATTATTAAATGCTTTGAAGATCCAAACATGATCATGTCATGCAAGACAGAAAATAAAATCAATTGGATGGTCAAAGCTGTATTGACATTTAAGGTGCAGCATTTTGATTTTTGATTCATAATGTCATCTCATGTGTTACTCACTGAGTAACACATGAGAAAACATTCCAGACAAAAAACCTGCCAATGAATTTATTTCACGGTGCTGCCTTTGAGCTGCAGAGTGAATTAAAAAAAAAATTTCTACCTAGCTAGTACTAGGTATTTAACTAGTTAACTTTTCTGATGGTCTGGTCATTACAAAGCCTGCCTGTTAAACTTGGATACCTTGTGCTGCATCAATAATGCCTGCAGGGAATGAAAGCTTGATTAGCTACGTTTTCATAGACCTGCCTAGATAAGCTTTACCTCTTCCTGTACTGCAACTTTTCCTCAGAATGAATGTTTGGAATCTTCAGAAAAAGAAATCTTCAAAGGGCTTGTTTCATTCCCCTATATCGTTTAATACCACACTAACTACAATCTACCTATCCAAGGTCATATGTAATAATACCATTTGGCTGACAACATTCTCAACATAATGAAACTACTCATAAAGTCAGTCTAATATTTTATCGAGTGGTTTACAAATGTATGTAAACTTGCCACTGTAGGAACAAAGGTTACATAACCTTCAAAACAAGCCACAGCTTAAATGGGCCTGAGCAAGTGTGCAAGCTGAACTCCAGTACTTAAGCATATATCGCTACACCTCTGGTTAAGTGAGACACATTTTGAAACTTTGATTCTTATTTTAAGATCTTTAATAAAATGCAACTAGACTTCTCTTTTTGATTCTTTACCTCTCATCTGTGATATTTCTTAAGTTCTCACAGACTGATAGGAGTTCCAGATATATATTGTAACCCTTAACTCACATGGTGCACCCAAGATTCAAATGCCTGTGAATGGCTGTGAAACTGCCAAGTATGGGATGACTTAAAGTATTAATGGTGGTAAAAACTTTCTGGGGAGAAATCTCAAGACTGCATTGAGATCTCAAGATTGAATTATAAGTTGCTGTCATAGACCCCCTCCTCTGTTTAGAGATGGCTCCAGTTTCACTCTTCTCTCAAACCATCTATCTTCTCTGTCCAGAATGTTTCCATTATCCTTCAGATGCAGGTGGATAGCTGAGTCTTCCGAGGAGCTGCTCTCCTGTGTTGTGCCGTGTTGTGTAGTCTCCCCTGTGCATGTGAACTCCTCAAACTGGACTGCGTATGCAGTGTTGCTGTGTTTGAGTGTAGATGTCTTATACTTAGGGTGAAGCAGACGTTTGCTGGGTCTGAAGTGCACTGGTATGTTGTGTTAGGAGAAAAGTTTCTCAGACACGCCAGTTAAATAAGGGCGCCTGTTCTTCTTTTCTCCTCTGTTTGATGTTGTGCTGTTTTTTCTAGATCTCTTTGCTGATTTCATACAGGCCCAGTTGGGATAGCAACAATTTTTAAGTGCTTTCTTAATGTGTGTGCTCCTTTTCTTTTGCCTCTGTCTTGAAATGGACAATCTCAGGCTGGTGCTGTAAGTTTCTGACAACAACCCCAAGTTTATGTTCAAGTGGGTGGTGGGACTCAAATTTGAGGTATTGGTCTGTGTGTGTGGGTTTCCGATAAACTTCAGTGTTAAGGCTTCTGTCCTCCTCAATAAACACAGTCCAAAGAAGTCTATTTTCCCTGACATTCTATCTTGTAAACTTGATGTTGCTTTCCACTGAACTCATATGTTCTGTAAAAGTTTCTATTTCTTGGATTTGGTGTCGTCCACATTTATTCACGTTTATCAACTCAGTTGATCAATGTGAGGAACGCACTGATCTATACACAAGGGCGAATTAACGATTGCTCCAAAAGCGCATAGCACAATACAGGAGAGTCAGCTCCTCAAGGTAAGACTCTCATCTCATCTAAAGAAGAGGGATCTCTCCTTTGAGGACAGCAGTGTTCACATTTTGGGAATAGAACACAGATAGTTTGAGAGAGGAGTGAAGGGGGCCATCTATGTTAAACTGAGAGTCTCTCCTCTGTTTAGACATTAGCTGCTCCAAGACTGTAATGCAGGCTTGAGATTTCTCCCCAGAAACTTTAATCCTTGACTTGTCAGTTTCACAATCATTCACACTTCCAAGCAAGCAAATCTTTTTCGTTAATGGGCCATGTTATTAGCCACATATTATTGGGGTGACAATATATACTGTATATCTGGGATTCTCCAATAGTCAATTGGAACTGAAGAAGCCTTTTGAATGAGAGATGAAAAGTCTTCCATGGAAGGAACATCAATGGTTGAAGTCTGCCATCATGTCTGCATCAAGGGCCTGTTCAGCTACTTTCATATTAATGTTGTTTATTACAGACATGGATAAATCAGTTGAAATACCCTAATATGCTTGTCCCTCAATGACCTATGACTGGACATAGGCCATGGAGGGACGAGAGCTGACCCAACAGTGCTTAAGTTAATTTTCTAATGAGGCAAGCAAAGGACCACATCCTCACTCAATTATTATGTTTATCCTGGCCTCCTACTTACATCAAGAAGACTTAAACGTAATCTTGAATCCCCTGACAGCCACCTGGGACTTTTATAGTCTACAGGTGGCTAACACTTTCCCGCAGTCCACTGTAATCTGTGAAGTTCAAACACAGTTAGTGTCTGCACTTTAGACTGTGGGTAGGATGCATCTTAAACAGGATTGGAAGTGACAACAACCTTCTGCTTCACAAAGGCAAGAACAGGCCATGGTTGTCAAGCAACCTATACCTTGCAGACCTGAGAAAAGCAGTCAACAAGCATATCAAACACATAGAAAATGAGTCATTATGGGTTGTAGCATATGACAAATGACGTGTTGGAGTGACAACTGAGATATTTTTGTGGTTATTATGGAATTATTCTATATATTTTATAGACTACAATATATTTGGAAGTAAACCTAAGTGTTTATCAATGTATTTCTACGATTGTACCTCCTCCTGTGAACACCCATAAGTACACTCTGCTATCTGCTATATCGCTACTGTTTATCCAGTCATTCAGAACTTATATCCGCCTTTATACTTGTGACCCTTATTCTATAGCCTCCATACACTATTAACACTATGGATTAAATTAATGTATGTAACAAGAGCAGGACATATACATTGATGACTGTAGGCCATGCTCATCCATTTCACTACAAGAAGAATGTTTTACCACTTTTTTTTTCAAGCTATAACAAGAATTTATTTGGAGGACAGGGGTCTTAGCCTGGTGCTGCATTAAACCTTTGCCTATTTGACTCTCACAAAATATACATATACTATGCCGGGTTTTCCTTGAAACATGATGTATCAACTCATACAATAGAAATGCCTGTCAATCACTGCTTATGACCCACTAGAAGTGTGTGGTGGTGTCTCAATGTGCATAGACCCTACTCTCTCCCTTTATTAGCTTATCTACTGTCTGTGGACTGCACGTACACTGTATAAATGATGGATGTAGCCTCAAGCCCTGAAAAGTGAAGCCAATGTGGAAATGACTTAAACCCACATTCTTTCTAAATGGCCAGAAGGAGGCAACTCATTTTACTGCATAAAGAAGTCTAACAGTATAGACTCACTTGATTTGTTACCTCAGTAAACATTTTTCGAATGACTTCATGGTTCCAGTCACTGGTTTCATGTGTCCTCCAGCACAGCATGGTAGTCACTTTGTAATCACTTTATTTTGTGATCCATGAAAAAAAGAAAATGTTAACGCTTTAAGGTTTGGCTACCATACAGTAAAAGCTGTAATAATGAAGTCGTTATTAGCACTTCTGTCTTATTTGTATCTTAATAATCATTTGTACACACAGTACTTGCTAGCTTCTATCTCTGGCCATGCTGCTATAGGGTTTAATTGCATAATGTGTTGTTATCAACTAGTATTGCCCAAAATGGCTTACAATGGCTAACCTGAAAGATTTTCCTGGAGGTGTGCATCTTGGTTTACTGACTTGTTTTACTGTACTGCAGTCAAGCATGTTATGATTCCCAGTTTTGACTTATGACTGAAACGCAGAATTACTTGAACTAGGAAACATGTGAGATGTACATGTGCGCCCAAGCCTAATCCTTACTTTAATCAGCACACATGTGCAGCATCTCGTACAAGATGTGCCTTACAGCGAGATGTTGCCATCAAGTGAGTGTGTGTGAAGATACTCTTGTGGGTGTGTGGTAAGTCTGAAGTCAGATGCTATATCATCTCAGTCTGTGATGAACTATGGGCATATGGTCTTTGTTAGTGCACCTTAACCATGCAACATTCATTATTTCTCAGCTCTTTTGTGTCTAGACTTCTCAACCCTTCTAAATCGTGGATAAGTTGCTCATCATCTTGACATGAAGACTCACAATCAGATTTGCAGTGGGTCAGTGTTATACAGGCAATGAAACAGCACAATCTTCTCTTATAATGACACACTAGAATCATTGGTCACCTCAAGGTTCTCATCTGATGCTTCTGTCTTAGCAGGTTTTGGGGCTCTTCTTTCATAAGTAACATTTTGCAGATGAATGGCCAAGGAGCATCCATCATTGCCAGCTAGCCTGCAACCTACACCACTCTGTTAGAAACTATTCCCCTTCCTGCAGGAAGATAACCGGTAGAGGACACAATCATCATATTTTGTGACAACGAAGCATCATCAACATTATTAAGATTGCTCCTCAGTCACATCTGTGCTCCAACATTTCTCACTGCCTTGACAACATTTGACCAAATCAATTGAGTTTTAATATCTGTTCACCCCTTTCCCTTCTTGAGTTTTAAAACATAATTTCTGAAGTCCAGTTTTATTTATGAACCTTTAGACCCTTCAGTTTCTAGCTTTCTTGGGAATGGACATTGCTACCTCCTCTTCAGTGGACTGAAGATGTACATCCAGAAGGCAACGATAAACATCTTACTATTACACTTTCTTGGTTCATTCCAGCCTTTGGATTCCCTATGAGCAAGCGATTAGCAACGGTGGGAAGGAACCAAACCAAAAAAGAAATCTAGGGCTGTTCTTGTCTTCCTCAATTAAAGATGAATAGTAGGCAGTTCATGTCCTACAACTTGCTCTTTTATATGTCTGAAAACTATCTTTCCAGGCTCGATGAAATTCTTCTGAATTTGTAGAGCACCACTGCCTTTCCAGTCTTCTTGAACTCTGCTTTAAGATGCAAGTTGTTCACCATGGTGCTATTTTATTATAATTTATTGGCTTCTTTTTTAGAGGGGCAATGGTGTCAGTTGATGTACGCAGTAAAGCTGCAGTTCAGTCAGCGAGATTATCCACCTGTGTGGGACTAACATTAGAGGAACTGCTCTCTATTGTGTTGGTACATGGCATTGAAGTAAATAATGACGGACCGTACTTTTTGTAGATGCTCCATAGTCCATTATTGTGAATTCAAATGTTATTAAAAAATGATCAGACAAAATAGAGATGCCATATGTCAAAACAAGATCAAGGGTGTGATTAAAACAGTGAGCTGGTTTATTTACATTTTGATAAAAACCAACTGAGTCTAACAATGAACTAAATGCAGAGTTGAGGCTGTCATTCTCATCATCTACTTTCTGAATATTAAAGTCACCCACTATAATGACTTTATCTGCACTGAGCACTAAATCAGCTAAGAACTATGAGAATTCAGAAAGAAACTCAGCGTAAGGGGCCGCTGGCCGATATACAACAACTAACAGAACTGGTTTCTGTGTTTTCCGATTCCAGTGTATGAGACTAAGACTAAGGCTTTCAAACGAATTATAGCTAAGTTTTCTCACTTAAGGTCCAGGTGTTTAGTCGATATGTAGATACCCTCTTAGAACTGTATTTTTTGTGGCTTGGGTGTTTCTTAGATGTGGGAGTTAATTTCACACACTCACAAATTCTATCCCTTGCATGACCTCACTATATCTGTCTTCTCTTAAGATAAGTGTAAGCAATCTATTGACCTTAGGCTTTCAAACCTGATTAATATTATTGTAAAGGCGCTCAGATTTTCCAGTGCTCATATGCTTTCTGTACCTTCTCTTCTATGATTTGGTGCCTGGAATGGTTAACCAATGCAAGCGTAGATGAACTTCTGTTAAACATGGTCTCTGGGAAAGCCCTGTCCAGGCCTTGGTTCTCTCACCTCCACATCCCATGCCAACGCTGTGGTCTCTCCCCTAAGCTACGTGTTACACCACCCAGACCGAGACAGTGTTAGTGGTGTAGAAAACGTACCCCTTTTATTGCTTCAATGGCAACACTCATGTACATACAGGCTGTCAATACAGAGCACCTCACACTCACACTTTTCAAACTGTCCTTCTCTTAGGTTCTGTATTTAGTTAGTAAGCGATGTCAACATTAGCTTTTGGGTGCATGTAGACAAGTATAATGAATATCTGTGGAAATTCCCTCTGCAAGTAAAACGGACATTCACCTGTAACTTGTCCACCTTGTTACGCAGAGACTGGATGTTGGTGAGGATGATTGAGGGTAGAAGAATCCTCTAGAGGTCTTGTCTCTTCAATCTGTGGCTTACACTCGCTTGTCTGCCCCTTTTTCTGCCCCTTGTTGGCTTAGAAGTCCTGCTCCTATTTCCTTTGGAGAAGCCATACAGAACGATCTCAGTAGGGAAAGCTGACGTGGAGTCCAAGACCCTGGTGCTGGTGGCCCAAAATAAACTCCTGGCTATACTGGAGCAGCATCTGATACTCACAAAGTCCTCTCCAAAAGTGACAACAAAGTGAGGATAAGGGTCATCAGCCTGGGGTGAGTCATTATTACCCCAATTGGTCACACGTGACCTTAAACACAACCAACTAACACAGTTGTTAGTTGCTGCTTGTCGCCATTAGACAAGTGCTATATTAATTAAGTTACTATCACTGTTTTCCATGTGCAAATGGATCCTGCTGCTGTCTAATGCTGCAGGTATTAAACAAACTCTGAGGCAACAGCTGGAAGAATAAACATCTGCTCCTCTTGCCATTTTGTCATGAATCTTTAAGGCTGGATAGCTCAGTAACTAACACCCCTGACCTTGGTATGGGAGATTGGTGGTTCTAATCCTGGTTAGGGAGCAGGTGTCCAGTGAGGACCCTTAGGCAAGGTCCTTAATGCCGCCCCACCTATGTACGTCGCTTTGGATAAAAAGAAATGAAATTGTAGAATTGTAAACTGTATATTAGCCACCTCTGTGATGTTTATGAACAAATATTGAGGCTGAAATGCGGAAAAAATCCTTTCCTAAATCACTTCACACAACACAAAGTAAAAACAAGGAAGGGAGAAAACACAATTATGAAGCAATATTGTAGTCAATATAACAGTTTTCTGAGGTGAAGGGATGAATATAACACACCTGAAAGCAGCTACTAATTTGGGGGTATGCTAGTTTACTTTTGGAAATAAAAGAGAATTTAGGGGATTGCACCAGATTTCAGTGACTGAAAGTTAGTTGCGCCAATGGTTCTGCTGATGGATGGATCTGTTGATGATCGGGTCAGCCTACTGATGTGGGTCAGAACAGCAGTGGACAGAGTGGAGCCTCCTAGTTGGTCTCAAAGAACTTGAGGAGGACTCTTAAGGACTTAGGAAGGACTCGAAGTGGTGCTTTCAGGTACGGTCTTTTAAAGGGACTTTTGCATATTATTAACTCAGTAGGAGGTCTAGCACAACCTCTCCTCTCCTCTGGGAGGGCTGTTGTCCAGATGTTCCTCACAGAGTTACAGGTTACAGGTTCAGACATTTTCCTGTGGTTTATATATCTTAAAAACAGTACAGTAGTTTGATACATCATTTACACGTCCTGTCCTGGTTCCTAATTGGGTCGGTACAGGAGTACCGCTAAGATTCTGGACAAATGATACTGTTATGGGTATTTTTTTAATCCAGCTAACCATCACGTAATTATGATAGAGCCGCCTTCGACAGCAGGTGATGATGTAGCGTCTGCTTGCCTTTAGTCATCATGTCAGCCTTGAGAGCTGAACTTTCGAAGGTGTGGGGTCACTTTACTAAAAAGACTGAAAACTCGGCTGAAAGCAATATTTGTCCCAAAGTGGTTGCGTCCAAGGGGGGAAACACCAACAACTTAATGAAACACTTGCAAGGTACTCATGGAATAAAGCTGAAGGAGAGCAGCGTGTTTGACTGCTTATTAAGCCAAGCAGCTAACGCGAACGCTGCGTTCTCCTCAGTGCAACTTCCTAGCTTAATCTCCAACACTGCTTTGACAACGGCAAGTCATGGGGAGTAGACTTGTTAAGTTTGTAGTTATTAAATCCGCAAATATAAGTTACCATTATGTCTCTAATTGCAAATAACGTTTATCCTTAAGGGAATGTGAACCGAGCAGTAGCCTCTACAAGTCCGGTAATGCAGGAATCTCCATTTACCATCGCCAAACGAGGGCAAATGAAGATGATTGCGGAAAAAAGAGAAGGATGTCACAGGGCTGTTACCAGGTTTATTGTGAAGGATCTACTGCCCTTCGCTACAGTTCAGTCCAAGTGGTTTAGGCAACAAAGCTGTAGCAGATTTTGGCTTAGCCTAAATTGCTAAGTGCTACGACTGCATGATGAAGTCAGTGAGTGTTACGTGATGTTGCTGGTGTTACCCCCTCTTGTGGTAATAAAAATGGTAATAAAAAAATAAATCTTTTAACATATTTTCACATCTTTATTTACACCAAATTAATATCGATAAGAGTATCGATAAATATCGGTATCAACAAGGATTATTGTATTGGTATCGGTATCGATAAAATCCTAACAATATGCATTCCTATTCTTAACTATCAAAACAGTTCACAGCAAATAAAGCATCTAGCTTTAAATTAATACTCTCAGGCCATGGAGATTTTCTAATACAATATATAGTCACTAAATGACTACTGGTGTGAGCTAACCATTTTAATCCTTTGTTACTGGCTGAGGAAGGTCTTGTAGGTTTCAGATACTGACAGCAGACAGTTGCCTTACAGCAGTTAGTA
>OMNN01071377.1:0-15917 GCA_900302755.1 Chromis chromis
CCGGTTGCAGCCGTGCGTCACCGGTAGTTGCGGAGCGTCACCGGTAGTTGCGGAGCGTCACCGGTAGTTGCAGAGCGCTGCGGAGGCTCCAGCATGCCACCGAGGGTCTAGTACACCGCTGATGTTGTAGCATTGGCGTAATTTTGATATTCTAACAGTCTAATAGTCGCTGCTTAGTGCGCTGCGGAGCGAGCCGCGGAGGCTCGAGCATGCCGCCACGACGTAGCGGAGCAACTCCGCTGTCAAGATCCGCTCCGTCACGCTCCGCTCCAATTGTAAGAACTGGCCACACAGAGCCGGAATTCCCATCACTAGTTTGTTGTTGGTGTTCGCTGCCGCACGCCTGCGCAGTGTGAAGGAAAGTGTAGGGGGACACTGCACTGCATACAGAGCCGCTGCAGGCTGCAAAGTATGAGCTAATACAGGTGATCGGTTTTAGTGATCGGCAATTACAGGCAGTGATCGGTAATCACCGATCACATACTTTTCCACGGAGATCGGCCGATAATTATCGGTGCCGATCAATCGGAGCACCACTAATCAAAACCTTCATCACTTCCTCCCTACCTGCCACCCTGCAGATCAACAGATGATGCCATAGCCCTCATGCTCCACAGAACTCTTTCCCACGTGGACAATGGGAGGGGGAACTGTAAGAGTACCGTTTGTGGATTACAGTTCAGCATTCAACACCATAGTTCCCTCCAGGCTGGTCACTAAGCTGTGTGACCTTGGACTGAACACCTCCTTGTGTAGGTGGATCCACAGCTTCCTGACTGGCAGACAACAGGTGGTACGCGTGGGAAACCACACATCATCCCCCCTCACCATCAACACTGGATCTCCTCAGGGCTGCGTGCTGAGCCCTCTGCTGTACTACACTCTGACTGAATCCACATCAGACAGTAACATCATCATTAAGTTTGCTGACGACACAGCCGTTGTGGGGCTCATCTCCCATAATGATGAGCAGGCCTACAGGACGGAGGTCATCCACCTGGAGAAGTGGTGCCAGGAGAATAACCTCCTGCTGAACGTCAGCAAAACTAAAGAACTGATTGTGGATTTCAGCAGGAAAAAGCAGAGGGTCTTCCATCCACTCTGCATCAGCGGGTCTGAGGTGGAAAGAGTGGACAGCTTCAAATATCTAGGTGTGACAATCACACAAGACCTGTCTTGGTCTCTTCACATACAGTCCACTGTGAAGAAGGCCAGACAGCGTCTCTATTACCTCCGACGCCTGAGAGACTTCAAGCTCCCGCTCACAGTGCTCAGGAACTTCTACACCTGCACCACTGAGAGCATCCTGTGCGGGAGCATCACCACCTGGATGGGTAGCTGCACCAAACAGGACTTCATGGCCCTCAAAAGGGTGCTCCGTTCAGCTGAGCGGACTATCAGATCCACACTCCCCAACCTGCAGGACATTTACACCCAGCGATGCAGGTCCAGGGCTGTGAAGATCCTGAAGCAGCCTAGCCATCCTGGGAACTCTCTCTTCTCTCTGCTGCCATCAGGTCGACGCTATCGTTGCATAAAGACTAGCACAGAGAGGATGAGGAAGAGTTTTTTCCCTAAGGCCATCCGTTTGCTCAACTCTGAGCTTTAAACTGACTTTGCACTACACACTGGCACCTTTTTACAAATGCACCTTATGTATCATCCAACAGTGTCCCACTTGATTATTTATGTATGTGTGTATATATTTCCTAACCTTTATTTTATTTTAATTTTTCTATTGCAATTGGATGCTGGTACAAGACACATTTCACTGCGCATTGTACTGTGTATAATTGTGTATGTGACAAATAAAGATTGTCTTATCTTGTATTAATCATTGTTATTTTTAAAAGACACTAGTTTTGACTGTGGTAACTTTACCTTAAATTATGCAACTGCTCAATTTAGTAGTGCAGTGCAATTTCCTCAGTCACATTACCTGCTCCACTTTGCTATACTGGTACATGTGAGGTCTGAGGTGTATTTGCATCAGCACAGATGTTACTTAATGATCATAGGAATCGAGGGAATATTGAAGGAATGCTACAGGCAGAAGCGTGTTCTATGGTCTTATTTTAGATTTGGTCTACCCAGTTTCAGGTTATATTACTCTTAAGGTTTATTTATTAGAAGATCTGATTAGATTAATACCTGATTATTATATCACAGGAGTGCTATCTAGTAAATCAGTGGTCCTAAACCCATAAAAAGATAAATAAATACATGAATTCATAAAGCACAAACCAAATGAAGAAACAGTGTAGAGTGAGTAAATATTTTATTTTACATAACACACCATACCCATCTGTTAAAGGCCTTCACAAAGTCCACAATTTACATTTAAATAGGTTTTAGAATGAAAAGGACGTACCAAAAACAGCAAATTAGCATCTTCTAGAAATCAGTGAACAATATCACAAGTAAACAGTAGTTATGCCCGGCTGAACAGACAAAAACAGAATGCATCCCAAATCTAAAAATCACAATAGGTAAGAAAAACACATGCTAATGTTCATCATTTTCTTTAGTCTTAATATGAAGTTAAGTGTAAAGCTGCTGCTAAAGGGTAGCTTTGCTGATTTCTTTTTAAAAGGCTCATTTTCCAAACCGTTGAAAGCCTGGGCACAATAATGCCACGTATTCTATGACACATTTTATAATAATATATGTGGCACAGTAAAGTAGACTCAGGCACAGGGTTGGTTTGACTGGTTTTACGTTTTTCAGGCAGGCTGTGGTATGAAGTGATGGAGATCTTAATGCATTCAACTGAAGCTCTGATCAAAACTACAGCAGTTTCTTAAATGTGCCAACATTAGAAGAAGCCCTTATTAAAAGAGACCAGGGGACTCGACAGTTTTCCTTAAAAAGATATACAAAAATATTCCTGTTATAACATATGAGAAATTAAAGATGATCTAAAATCTTATGTTTCAGTGGTTGGGGGATCATGGCAAACTGTTTTCAATGCAAACATAAGCTATTTTTTTTGCGGTTAAAACAATTACTTGAAAAAACTAATATATATAAAAAAAAGATTTAGTACCTTGCAGGTTCCTTTGGGCTTTATACATACAGAAACTGCTAAAGCAGCCATGAGTGCAGAGAGGTAGAAAGTTGTAGCTGTGAGTCTTTGTAAATCTTGTACAGAACTGATTGATTTTTAAGTGTGCATCTGTGTCAGTGAGTGATTGTAAAATAAAAATCAAAAAGGCTGCCCTGGCAGACAACAGCTTGAAAAATGAGCCACTAAGTGTGTAACCTGAGACAGAAACAAAAGCCACTGTGGTCTGAGGTTGTTAGAATATGAAGCCAACTGTCTCTACAGAAGAGATATTAGAGTGTAGCTACAAGAGCAGAGATGCAGTGGAATTTGCCCAACTGGACACTTTTAGCAAATGTTGCCTATCATAATAATCTGAATACGATATATTCTGGTAATTTAAGTGTGAAAAGAACTTTGTGATGCTTACTTGTGTTAGAGTTATTTGCTGATTTTCTTCTGTTGTTTTACCACTACATCTCTGCACATGTGAACACATCCTGGCAATGCTAACAGTAGCTAACTGACCAACTGTTTTACATTCTTACTAACACAAACACACACAGACAGAAAACAGTTTAGAAATATATGCTGCGAGGCTTCCCATAGGAATTGCATTGATTAACAGGTTGCATTGAAACTGAGAGAACACTTGAATTCAGGCACATGTGTTTCTTAAACGCCGTAGCTTCGAAACAAGAGATGAGTCATTGTGTGAGTGACAGGAATTGCGAAGGGAACCATTTTATTCATCTCCTGACAAAGAGTCCCATTGGCCCAGAAGTGAATGTTAGTCTTAATTTACATTTGTAAGGCGAACCAAGAACCGGCTGGTTAGGGTGCTTACTAAATGGGTGCAAATGCTCAGAGGAGTGAGTCCCCCGTTTCAACTCTTGGTTGGCTGGACCATTTGCTTTACATCATAACCCTACTCTTATACTTGTCTTCATTTACACTGTCTAATAAACACGAAAATTAACCTTGAAAAAATAAAGCACTTACTGCGAGAGAAAGGAAAAGGAGCCTACAGCAGCCACCTACGCCTTTTTTATTTTCCCTAACATCCCAAATCATTTTTGAAGTGATATCAGCCCAGAGAGAGATTTAATCTTTACAAAACAACAACCAAATGAGCATTTAAGTGAAATTTGAAATATAAAAAAAGAGTTTCTAGTAATATACAAAATAACAGTAGGCCCTATCCTACACAATCTACTTATAACCATCTCGGGACCTGTAAGACAGCAGTAAAATACAGCTGTGTGTAGCAAGATGAAGCATACATCCACACAATTATCTAAAACATCTTATTAATCAATACACTGAACTGACAATACAAGGTAAAAAAAGAAAAAGTCCTTTGTATTTCTTTAGTTTCTCCCTTCTTTCCTTACTTCCTACTTACACATGGCCATAAATAAAGTGTTATCACCTGATCTCGGTCGAAACACAGCCTGAGAACAAACCATAAAAGCGATCATGTGTGTACATCTGAAGTCAAACTTTATCATTGAGCATTTAAATTTAACTTGAGAATATGAGACAACCAGTAAAATCAAATGCAAGGCAGCAACTCAGTCTTTCATCGTTTCGCTTTTCATTTTGCTTTTGGTTTCCATATGGCTATTTTAAGCGTGATGCAGCTCTAATAACTCTGAGAAGGGTTGGGAGTCTTCCATCTGGCACACAGATGCTGAAATGCGTCAGTTAACACTACATATGAAACTGCGGCTCAAAGACTTCAGTCGCCACTTCTAGTTTCAAGTCATTTCATTCAAGTCTGCACTGAAACACAAGAAGAAAACCGGTTTCTCACTTCAACAGTTCAGACAAAACCCGTCAAACTTTACTCACCAACTCTATACAGGTACCAATCTGAGGTACTTGAGTATTTTCTGCTTCTTTATAATTCTGGTTAATTTACAGCAGGAATGCGACATAATACAAAACTGGCAATATATCTTATATCGCTTCCTTTTATGATACATCATCAATACACTGTCACCGAATATCGACTCCTTGTGGCGGCGCTTATTAAATATATGACCAGATAAGTGAATGGAAGCTGCAGTGAAGAAGAAGAAACTGACACTAATTGACTGAACTGCCAATAAATACAAATCCTGCTTTTTGCCTCTTTTTTTTTTAGAGGTATACAGATATCATGATTTATTGTAGATTATTGTCTTGCGAGTATTGCTGAATTACTGTCTCATGACACCATCACTATCATAGGTAACATACAGAGATAGTCTCACATGGCGACCTACTCTGTGATCCCTACCTCTACTTTATGGATTACCATTTTGCATCCAGCTACCAGTTAAATCCTGCTTAAATCATGCCAAGACTTTCAAAATTCATAGCGCTGTGGAGTCCTGTAATAACGGTACCATCTTGCAGGGTAGTCTTCCTGCTGTTCCACAAAGTGTACCACAGCACCAATAAAGGTAGTGAAGAAGACTGCATATGTGGAAGCAACAATACAAGATTGAAATAATTAAAAAGAAAACGGCTTTGCAAATGCTTTATGGTTTCTCTAGCATTCAGTCTGTATGTTTGTCCTACAGATTACAGATAATGTGTTTTGGCAGTTAAAACCTTTTTGAGAAGAAAGTTTTAACGTGTATATAAGTAGCTGGTATAAAAGCTAAAAGTATATAAAATGTCTGTGATTACAAGAGTGATCAGTGTTAACATAGCTCGTTGTACTTGTAGCAACAGGTAAACTATTCTCTGACATTAAAGGCTGATCTGAAAAGTTAACTATTGATTCAGGCTGCTTATCCAGAGATCAGGTGAGGTGTAATACTTTCACAGGAACATCAAATGAAACAACGTGAAGTAGTCATTCTCAAAGATTAGACTGAGACTTTCATTGTCTAACTTGTAAACCTCAGGTCCCATCAAATACATTAAATCAAATGACAATAAATAAATGGGTCTAATTTGGTTGGACCTCCCTTTTTGCCTCTCCACTGACTTTTAGCAAAGACCTACAACGTTTCCTTTTAAGATTTAGAGTCTCTTAATGCTTTTCACTTACTGTCAGAGATTTGTTTGTCTTTCTTTTCTTCTAAAGACTTCCTTGTTAAGCGATGACCTTTGCCCCATCTTTCTTAAAAATCACCCATGACAGGTTTCATATTCTCAGAGAAAGTAGGGATTCTAAAACTAAATACAAAAACCACAAACTACATCAAAAATAAAACAAAGGTGTGTGTTACTTCTCAATAGCTGACAGGTGGATTTGTTCGAGCCCAGTCATGCAGAAACGGCTTTGAACAAATCATAACATTCAGGTGAGGCGTGGCAGCAATGTGACAGGTGTGGTTATTGATAGTTTTTGTGTGTGGTCTAATGGAAGGGGGAAAAAAAATGGATTTGGCCCTTCTTCAGTGTACCTAATTGTTCTCTGGCTGCACTGAGTCAATGGCTGAGATGTCCCTTTGATCTAACTCATTAAATTCACCTCTGTCAGTTTATGTCTGATGGGTTGTGCTTTTATCATAAAGGGTTCAGGATGACGGGTGCTTGAGGGGAATATGAGTACAGCTGTATCTTAAAGCAGCTTCTTGGCCTGAGGCTGAGCTGCGCTTTTGGAAGATGAAGATGTTTTGGTGTCAGCTGAGAGGAGAGCCATGATGTCTTGGAGAGCGTTACTTATCTGAACTCCAAACCTGTGGGAGTCCTAAAAAAGAAAGAGTTAAAAACAAGTGTTGTGAAGAGGAATTGAAAAGGGAAGAAAAAACAAAAACGGTTGTGGGTAGGCAATCAAAACCACAGACAGTGAAGACAGCAAGACTTTGAAAGAGAGTGAGTGGTAACGTTATACAAGTTAACAACCTAAGAAAGCTAATTTGAGAGTTTAAAAACTATACATCTGCTGATGGTATTGTTTGTTGTTTTTGCATAAACCGTTTGCATAAGCATAAAAATTAATTTCCTTTTAAGAATCTCTGCAGGATTCCATGGTAAAAATGAGACAGTGAGACAGGAAGTGAAAATAAACTGACGCAGTGTTGTGTGTCCTGTCATGTGTTCTGAGGTTTAAGAACAAATGAAAGATGACGCTTCGAAAGCCAGACAGTACTGTCAAAACTCAAAAGTAATATCAGAGCTCCTACTGTGTGCTAATTCAAGTTCACTAAAAATGATTTAGTAAATGATAAAGCTGCGTGCAAACAGGTTTATGCATCAAGCCTGAATAATTAAAAAGCAACATTCCTCCACTGTTCATGTTTGAGGTGATTGACTGGGTTAATATTATCAGCATGCTATTTTTAATCACAAGTTGTACCTCAAAGTGTTCGGTTGATTTACGGCACAAATATACTGACGTGCCAAAATGGGCAATGTGTTGAAACAAGTCTGATCTACAGCATCACTGTCCCCCAAAAATTCTCCACAACTAAACAGCATTCTGAGGTTAGTTTTAAGGCAAATATATTTCCTCCTGGATTACTTTAGGTAGAGACAAATTAAAAACACATTTCTAATCAACATGTTTTTCCACTTATTTTATTGCTTTACTGCTGCTCCTTTTCAACCAACCAATTATGTATTAGATGGGGAGAGACTCGTCACCCTGTTAACACCAACTGTGCTAAACTTAACCAAGCTTCTAAAAGTAATTATCATCGTGATATTCTCCGAAACAACCAAATAAAGACTGAAAACGAAACTGAAGTCTAAGAACAAAGGTACCACACAGGACAGGACATTAACCCTGTTGTTGGTCTTTGCCTCTATTGTCTCCTTACTTCCCTAAATGGGCGTTGTGAGTCTAAACTGGAAGCCTTTCCAACTATCTTACAGTCTTACTTACTAGCTGAGTTGTGAGACAAGGTTTTCTACAGCTGCTTCAAATCAGAACTAGAGGATACAAAAGATTTGCTGCTAAAATCTTGGTGCCAGATCTCAAATTGAGCAATCAGAGGTCCAAGAAAGCAGTATCATAATGCTTTTACTCATCAGTACACACCCTAAATGGATTTACAGGCACGCAGCTGCAAAGATCCATGACACAGCACAATTCTAATCACTTTTAATGGATGGATTAGAATGAGACGTGCAACACACAAGCATCACAATAAAATGGAGCTGACTGACTCAAAGAATGATAAATTATGTGTAAAACAGGTCTTCAGTGAAAATGCTAAGAAATTATAAATTTACTGAGAGGTTTTCTGTTGTCTATCACTGAAAATGTAACCCAAATGGGCTAAGCAAACATGCCAGGATGTTACAGATAGAACAAAAGGGATTGCCACATTACTGCGTCATTTATAGGTCAGTTACAGTTTAAGAAACTTGCTACCCCTGTTGTCTTCAATATAATTGTGAAGAACAT
This sequence comes from Chromis chromis, assembly GCA_900302755.1. Taxonomy (NCBI): domain Eukaryota; kingdom Metazoa; phylum Chordata; class Actinopteri; family Pomacentridae; genus Chromis; species Chromis chromis. Next base: position 8,397 of record OMNN01071377.1, read on the forward strand.
TCATGTTTTTCAAATTCCAGTCAGGCTGGACATTAGTTGAACATCACAGACGTGCATTTATTATAACCAAAAGTAACTTTAAAGTGACACCGCAATGTTCAAAAGTGTGTTCTTAGACAACTGTTGCAAATTATGCTTTTGCTGCAAATGATTTCACCTTTTCCACTTTATAAATTATAAATTCACTTGAATATCTCTGTTTGATATCAGGCCCGTTGTTTTACTTCAATGATCAGTAACCTTTCTAAACGACAGTGACAGTGACGAAGGCTTTACTTACAGTCTCACTGCAGGAGTGCTTGGATGACACGTGGAAGTTTATCATGTCCTCACCCACAATGATGTATGAAACCCCATAACCATCATCAGCAACCTGATGTGACAGAGATCATATAAGACACCTGCTGTAAAAATTCATCATCGTGTCTTCTTGTGTTTACAGCCATGTAGTCGGAATCTGACAAATAAAAACAAACACCGAGTGCGTTCTTGCCACTTACTTTTACAGTTACAACGAGAGGAAAGTGTAAATTACTCACGGGTCCGAATCCTCCACCGAGTGATATGTAGTCCGGGTTGTTCTTCAGGTCGAACAGCTCCATCTGCTGAACGGGGGTCTGACTGGTGGACAGGCGCCAAGGCTCAGACAAAACCTGAGGGACAAAAGACAAATGGGCTAAAGCAGAACATGTCAAAGAAGATCTGTCCTGGAGAGTCAGAGGAAATAATGAATTATCAGAATCACACACTCTCCTGTAATTTTAGGATTTAGACTCATCTCCAATGATGACTTACTCATAGTGTCTACAGATGTTCTTTGGGGCTATTATGTGACAGGATTTGGAGCTGTCATGTTTTTAGGATAATGAGACTGATTCAAAAAGATGTGGACACTTAATTTGTGTTTGCTTTGCCCTTACTAAGGGCTTACCTCTTTGAGAAAAGGTGACTCCACCCCCAAGTATTTAGAGACCACATAGAGGCAGAAGAGGTGTCTGTCAATTCCAGCTCCAGTCATAGCCATTCGATAAAGGTTCTGGTGCTTCTCAGAAGCCAGTCGGAAGAGACGTCTGCATTGTTCCTCTCCCTGTCAAACCACATCACATTTTCATCAAATCCCTAAAATAAAATCACATATAAGTAATCTACAGCCCTTAAACTTACATAAAATAAGCAAAAAATTGCAAAATTGCAGATATTTAACAACACAGAACACCAGAAAACACAGTAATAATAAACTCACTATAACTTTTTGACTTTAACGAGTAACCACATCTGATGTTTACTAAAATGGAAGTTTTCTGATGTCCTGATGACCCAGCCTGGCTGCTATGTAACAAATGATTAGACTGTCTGAGGTGTAGACAAATGCAGAGTGTGATTTGCTGATAGATCCTGACCAACCCCGCCTGTGTCTAGGATTAATAATTATAAATTGTTATCATGCGTTAACGTGTGCAGCTGTCTCCCTTTGAAGATGCCAATATAAAGCCTGCAGCTGTCAGAGGCCAAAGCTATTCAATAAACTCAGAAGGAAGACTCAGCTGTGAGCAAACCAAACTTTAGCTCCTGTTAATGTTTACATCCAGTGGCTCCTTGTGTCACATAAAACTAATCTGTTACAGATTCTGCATTGGATCTTCTTTTTACAGACATTGTAGTTTGTAATAGGTGTGAAATTGCAGAGCAAACTGAATGAGGTCAAAATCAACATGCAAGAAAGATCTGGAAAGGTCTCAAGGCACGCAAACTGTGTCTATTGCACTCTGGGATGTTAATGGACCAGTGTTGGTTCTGAACGTGCAAAAATCCTGATGACCAGACTCTGACCTGTGTGCAGAGAAAGCCTGTATACTGTATAACATTTTTTTTTAAAGTGGTTTAAAGGCTTCCTTTGATGTCGTGTGAGATTGTTTTGAGTATCATGAGACAGAGCCTGAGGGAGGGTGTTGACCCTGACAACCAGACTGTGATAAGGAGCATGTTGACTTTGGACAGTCACCGGTGCCAGAGGAAGTTACATGAAGGGTTTGACGAGTACGGTACAGTAATTTCAATCCACTTTATGTCCTGTACATATTGCAGTATTGACAAATAAAAAGACTTTGACTTTGAAATCATGACACCATTATCAAGTAATTCCTGAGTACCTCTCCAGTCTCTAGAGCTTTGATGAAGTCACAACTCTCGTTGGAGCAGGATCGCACAGTCTCTGTCCGGCCCTCCCTGAACAGACGAGTCATTGATGCCTCATACGTAAGACAAAAACCCCCACGATCCTGGAGACAGAAAAGAAGGAAGGGGTGGAGAGAAGAAGTTTGAGAGGAAGATGGGAAAAGATACAACAGAAGGCAACTTTGGTCATTTGAATATTTACTAGTAAATAAAACCTCTACTAAATAATACAAGCGAAACTGGCCATCTCGCAGACATTTCTGGCTCCAAATAATTCATACTTGTTACAATCCGGTGACAATCAGGGTCAATTAGGTCAGACAGGAGAAGAGAAGCACTGAAGGTGGACACAGAGGACAATTAAATCAAAGCCAGGAAGGGAAAAAAAATAACAGAAAGAGCCATAAAGACAGACTGGTAAGAAAAACATGGCCACACAGATTTGGCCAGGAAAATATGTTTGAGGAAATGCTTCCAGGAAGAAATTACAAAAACATTTCTTGACTGAATATGAAAAGAATAAATAAATAATTCACAAAAGTCCAGGGTAGTTTCTTAGATTACTGACAGAAAAATTAAAAGGAAGGCAGAGTCCAGGTACCAGGGAAGTAAATGATCCATTATCCAAACAGTTGATCATGACAAAAAGGTACAGTTCTATTTGCAAGTATTCACAGTTACACTGTAGTGGGAGTATGTATTTAGAGTGTTTACACTTGTAAGTCAACAGATTTGACAGAAATTCCATCTGTCTTAACAACAGAGACCGCCATCAGGACATTTGGAAGTCTTTATATGGATTATTAGTGCACATGGCATTTCCTTTCACATTTAGCCACAGTGGCAGTGAAGGCAAGCAGCACAAACTGATGTATTACAACTTAAGCAAACATGTGATTACTTATTATAGTACAGATTTTATGTTGTACCACCCAGCCAGTATATATAATGTCTACAAAGCAGCAATTTTCTCTTATATTTGTGTGCATAACCAGTTGGCATACAAGTCTGTGCAGCTCCAAACAGTGCAGATAAGATACCAGGGCAAAGAATGCACATCTGATTTGATCTAAAGGTGCTCATCCAGAGGAAACTTTTGAGCCTAAGAGTGACATTCTGAATTCGGAGACTACAAACTAAAGTAGTGCCCTGCATAAATCAACAGTGCAGAGAAGCAGAGCTTGAATGTTTACTATTTGGTTAGATAAGAGCATCCAAAATCAGTTAGGCAGAAGTCATAACAATTCCAAGGCAGAACGAGTGTCCTCCTCAGCAGCAGCAACATGAGGTGATACTCCATTGTAAAGTTGGCTTTAGGAACTGTATCAATTATTTATTTATTGTTATTTAATTGACCTTCATTTTACCAGGTAAAAATGTTTAAGAACCAGTTCTCATTTGCAAACATGACCTGGCAAATTGGATTTGGCGGACATTTTAACTGTGTGTAACTGTGTGTAACTGAACATTAATGTGAACGCTGGCCAGTTAAAGAGCTGTAGGTAGCCGTACCTGGACACAGTGCAGAGCAATTGTACCTAATCTCAAAGTACCCTTAGTTTTTTTTTTAAGGGTTCTTTCCACAGCAGGAACTTTACTTAGGGAATGGAAACCTTTGGAGGGTCTAAATTAAGTTCCAGGGAAATTATTTTACCCTCAAAAAGTCCCTGCTTGGGTCTTTGGGGGTGGGACTAAACATTTCTGATTGGTTGAGAGCTTTCAGCATTTTATTTTAGCTACCATTTAAAAAAAATCTGTCGTTGTATATACTACTTTTTTATTGCTTGGAGTTGCAGAAGGAAGACTACGAAGTACAGACAAATGTGTGAAACATCATTCCTAAAGGTAGAAAGAGCCTAATTTCACCTTGGTTTTAATTAGGCAATGTAAATGCAACTCTTTCATTGATTCTTTCACTTCCAGTACTTTCCATGAACCAGCACCACTTTCATTGTGAATAAATGTGCATTAGCCACACAATCATCCATCGATATTTATAATGGCATTCAGTCAACAGGAACAAAAGCATGTGCTCAACAATATTAAACCAAGCCATTGTGTTTTCACTGTGCCTGGTGTTTCTTAGTCTAAGGTCACAGCTTGATTTATAGTTTTCAGACTCATCAGGTTTCTGGATTGAAATCTAATAAAAAATTTCGAATCGAAATGTATGTTTTGTAACCATCAAGGTGTTACCCTGTAGTATGCCAGCTGTAAGCTGATCTGGATGAATGCGTCAGGGCTGATCCGACACTTCTTGATCCGTCCTTTTCCGAACTCCCTGAAGGGGAACACATGGCAGTCCACATCATCTGCCACCGCCTGGGCAACAGCCAGGGAACTGCAGACCTGATCCTGAACCTGACAGAGAAACAGAGACTTTAGACTTTCACTGAAACTACATGCAGAGATTTTGGCTGAAAGCCAAAAGAAAAACCAGTTTACATTTGCTTCATTTTTGTCACAGGTTTACTGTGACTAATTACAAGAAAACCAGTTTTGATAAGAAGTCATCACATTGTTGACATATTTTGCTGGTAGGAGTGGAAAAGCAAATGTAATAGAGCGTACAACTGGCCATGTCAGTCCTCTTGTAATTAACCTGCCATTCAAAGGGAAACCACACTGAAAAAGTCAAGTCTTTTTATTTGTCAATACTGCAACATGTACAGGACATAGAGAGGATTGAAATTTCTGTACTCTTCAAACCCTAGGTGCAGACAACATACATTAAGTAAATAAAGACATTAAGTATTAAAATTCTACAAAACAAAACAAAAGAGCTTTCAAAAATACAAATAACAAGTAACACTGTAAGGCTGAGCAGATTGAAATTACAAGTTAGTGCTAATAAAATGAGCTTAATTACTGGATAAAGTGTCCCAACGGCCCAAATGCACAAAAACAACGTGATCAGTCAAAAATTCAGTTTTATTTGATTGAGCTTAGATCTGTAGCAAATATTATGTTTCAGGGTTACAGCCTCAAAAGAATTCACAACATGTTTCACAATGTACAAGCTGCAATTTTAGCTTGGTTGGCGCTGGAGCCAATGTAACATTTACACCCTTTTCTTTCCATGAAGGTGAAAAACAAATAAACGTAGTGCTTCTCTGTAAATATTTGGTGTATATTCAGCATTTGGTTGACTACTGCAACGGCTCATTGAGCAATCAGCATCTGGGATCACTATCATGCACGTTCTCATGATCCCATGACTCTTCCTCTACCTCGAGTATGTGCTTAAAATACCACATAATACCACCATAAAATGTGATTATCTGGCTATCAATCCAGTGCCACCAACTGGTCAAGTATTTCATTTATCCTCAGCAAACAACAAGCATTATTATCACCACCTGCTAACATCAGCATGTTGGCACTCTCATTGCTAATAGGCTGCTGTGCCAAAGTCTCACAGAGCTGCTAGCACGCCAACACACTATTAGTCCTTCTTATGAAGAACTTCAGTCTTTGGCGAAAAATTTAGACAAAAAGTAACTACATTATTACAGTATTTTGGAATTTCACTCTGATATTTTGATAAAGTTAAAGTCAAATAATCTCTTTCTTTCCTTTAATTTTCTTCCTTTCCAATACATACCTTACTTTTTAATGCCCATGTGTCATTTGCACTTACGCCTTAAGCATTAAACATTAGGAAATCCACCATAAATTCATTCTTGATGATAACTACTGATGCAAACAAATAATCCGATTCAAGTTTTATGCTGAACTGAAATCAGGAATGGAACAAAATATCTGTCGAGTATATAACCTGACACCAAACACCACCTTGGTAAAGACTACTGGTTAACATCTAACAACAGAGATGGGAAAATATGAAAATTAGAACAACTGTATCGTAAATTCAGCTTCATTAAAACACAGTATGGTTGATCAGAGAGAGCAGGGCAGGTCAGAACAACAATGTCTCTCTCCCTCCTTGTTTTTGTTTTCCCCTCCATTAACGATCTCTTATAGCAAAGAAATCCTAAGGCAAGTTTTTTTTACATACACAAATTAATTTCAAGTTTCAGAGACTTGAATATCCAACAAAAGTGGTGGCTAAATATGGTGTAAACATGGGGAAAGAGCAGGTGTGAAATGACTACAAACATAGTAGACACACAGCAGGTATATTGGCAGCAGGTTATCTCGGTGCATGAACATGAAGCAGGCGCTTTATGTGGACATTTGAGCGTCCACAATGTTTTTAGTTTGACAGACTACAGATTTCAACATTGCCACAAGTTTTTTATTTAATCAAAAGAAGAAAAGTGGAGTCAGGAAATAGTAAAAGAAACAGGAAATGTTGTTTAGGAAAGCTCCCCTTAATCTTTCAAGACTTGGTAAGTGCAATCGAGCAGTTGGATCAACCTGAACAAACTGTTGGAGATAACCTGTGTCAGGAACTTTTGAGGAATGGGGAGGGGTTAGTAGTGAAAATAGGTCAGAAGAGGGAAGGAAGCCTATTGTTCACCAGTGTAAAATACAACTGATACAATCTGTGGTGACGCTGTGTGTTTGTGTGAGGGAAATTCACAAATTAGATATACTATGTATACCACTATGTATACCTATACTATGTATACCTAAATATGACTACGTAGACAACAGTAGCATAACCAACTACAGTTGCATTATAATACACACATTTTTAAGCAATCAAGTAGCTCACAAACACACCTTATAGTGGAGCAGATAATTGCATATATAGCCGGAATCGTTCACTTTGTGATACATGCATGAAATTTGGTACATATACTCTTCAAACCCCACTATTTTCAAAAATAACGCTGGCCACGCAAAATTCCAAGATGGCGGCCTCAAAATTCAAGATGTCCGCCCAAAAATGTGTTTTTTCCTGAATAACTCGAAATGCATTGATTTTAATCCCCTTATATGTATTGAAGTTGAATATAAAGTTGGGTCTTGCGGATGTTTTGGTATCCAGTACATGTCTGTATCTATTAAGGTTCTTGAGATACAGCATATAGATACTTGTACAGATTCCGACGAATGAGACATTTTGTAACATTTTTTGCTCTTAAGTGAATATGGTTATATGAAAAATTTATTTTTATAACCTGTTATTTTCAGTACAGTTATGACATAAAATTCTAAAACCAAGATGGTGTCCAAGATGGCTGCCATTGACTTGAAGTAATCATATCTTATGAAACATGAACTTTTGGCATGTACATATTTTTGGTCGATGCATTATAACATTTTGGCCATTGCAGTACAGAATTTAGATGTTGATACAAGCTTGCAGATGCAATAGAGTGAATGTCAACACACAACCAGGGCACACTGGTGACATCACTGCTGTGTGACTGTAGT
>OMNN01071377.1:16764-27207 GCA_900302755.1 Chromis chromis
GTGTGAGGGAAATTCACAAATTAGATATACTATGTATACCACTATGTATACCTATACTATGTATACCTAAATATGACTACGTAGACAACAGTAGCATAACCAACTACAGTTGCATTATAATACACACATTTTTAAGCAATCAAGTAGCTCACAAACACACCTTAAACTGTAGCTGAGAGAAATGTGAGCCATTATAAAGTCATTAGTCTGAGCCAATTCCACTCCTTTATTACTTATCAGGTCACCTTCTTTGATAACTGGGATTTTCATTTTACGACCTCTCCTGTCCATATCGTTTCAAGGTGTTATTTGTAGAGCATTCAAAAGTACAACAGGCACAAATACACATTCATTAACCTTCTGTGTTATGACTGAAGCCACCCTCGGAAAAACACAGGGCATGAACCTCCTGTATTCAGTTTGCTGTTGCTTGATTTGAGTCCAGGGTGTTTGCTTCTTCAGTCTTGTCTGTACACTTTTAGAAACCACTCCACCACCACGGAAAGTTACGTCAAAACTTTCAGTGTCACTTCTAAATCAGTACTGTAAGAGCCGAGAAAAAAGTGCTGCCTGGACTTCTTCATCATTCACCCAGTCCTTAAGATGACTTTTGCTGATATAAACACCAGAAAGGGTTAAAATGTCAAAGAAGCAAAGCCAGATTTGCCGTTCCCCAGTCTACAGTATCTGCTCTCTGGTTTTATAGCAGAATTAAAAATATAACATTCATCAGGGGCATTTATGTTTCTTTGTGTGCAATCAAATGAACGAAAAGCAGGTTTAAAGTTAGTTAACTACTTGTAAGTAAGGTTCCAAGTCACAATTACTTTAATTTTTTACAAACCCTGAGAACCTTAAGCAGTTTCTGGGTGTTTCCTGGTCCTGTTACATTTTTACTCATTGCGGACTCTCATTCAGGTCCTGCAACTCTATAGAAACAGATCAACCATGGCTAGAAGTAGAGAGAAATCAAAATATATTTTGCGCAGTATGACACAATTATAATGCCATTAAAATAATAAATTCTTAGATTTTTATTTTTTTATTTACCAATATGCTACCAATACAAGAAAAATTGTGACTACATACATTAGATACATTTTTACAACCACTGGTGTTTTTATTATACCACAATTCTTTCTGTTTTTATAGTTTCTGCATCTGATGAATGGTGAAATTTTGGCTTTAAAAAAAAAAAAAAAGAAAACATGCTGGCAGATTTAAGGATTCAGAGGGTTAAATCATGATCATTATTTATTTAATAACAATAATAATGCATTGGTTTTATATAGTACTTTTCTAGACACTCAAACACGCTGCCCTGGGGTAGACTGACGGAAGCGAGGCTGCCAATCTGCACCATCGGCCCCTCCGACCACCACCAACCACTCACTCTCACACTGCATTCACCCAGGCTTCCTGGTGTTCCCTCACGGTCTCCCATCCAGGTACTGACCAGGCCATACCTCGCTTAGCTTCTGAGATCTGACGGAATCGGGCATCCACAAGGCGGTATGGCCACAATACTTGATTAATGGCTTAAAAGTTTTATCAATTAAATGCCAGAAAACATTAAAAAGGCAAAATTATCTATTCTACTTTAAAGATACTGAATATACAGTTACAAAAGACTAGGCACTAATAGCAAACCATGTCAAATGACAAGCGGTACATGTTTGTTTTTTTGTTTTAAAAATATATTGATCAATTATTTTTTTATAGTATACATTAACACAGATTAGCTGGGCCTTTGCGCTGAATGCTTCAGACAGACACTGCACTCGGAAACATGTGAGATTAGCCCTCATTCAACATGACCTGTGAAATGAACTGGACTCAAAGGAGTGAATCTCATTGTTCCTTCCTCTGTTTATTGTTCCTCTTTCTGTTCAGTTCCATATTTATAATTCTAATCTCTTCAAATGTGGGAGCACTAGCTGATGGCTAATGGACCGCTCAGATATTTCATCAGCTCAGAGAAACAGTGCAGGGAAAATCCCAGTCCGTCCCCTCGTGCTGTTCTCTGAGGTCTAAATAGGCCACATGCCACAACGGTTACATCGATGGGACTTTTGATAGTGGAAACCACCTGTCAGTCCACACCATGCCAGTGACGGTTTGCTTACTTAGTTGCTTTATCATTTACCATTTAAACTGAAACTCTCATCGAACTGCAGACATACTGTAAATGCACTATACTTATTTTATATTATATTAACTCACACTTTGTGAGTGTTTTTAAGGCAAGCTGCACGAGAACACTGGTGAAGTTAAGATGAAATGCAAGATTGAGTTTCTTTTTTGTTTGAAAAATGAAATCACGAACCCAGAAATAGCTTCAAACCTGCATCACTCTAGGGGATTTTTAATGTTCCTTATCACCCACAAACCGCAAACACAGGATGAGATTGTAGATATTCATTCATCAGTGATTAGAAAGTAAAAACATTCCCATTCAAGTAAATGTTTAGCAGTTTTTTGTTTATCACTTACTGTTTTATCATTACCTCTGTATTCAAAAACAACACATGCCTTCACCCACTCCCAGCAGCAGTGGCTCCTCCACTTTCACGCATTATTTTTCTTTTCACTACCCACCACTTTCTCCTAACCGTGCTTCTCATGCAATCCTGTCTTCCAACTATAAGCCCATCAAAATATTTCCCCCCTCTGCTTTTATAACTGTCTGAACATGCCAAAATGGACCGGTTGACTGACTTTCTCAACACGTCCCAGCTTCCTGCTTGTGCGATATTTTGCTACATGGAGCATTTATTAGCAATAAGACAACACATCATCAGCACAAAGTATGCCTGTCATCTTGCTATTTGGCATCGCAGACTATTTCCAATACACATCAATTATTAAAAAAATAAGAGTCTGCTAACCAACCGTGAAACACTCACACATGTGCATGATAGTAATGCATTTGTTTGGGTAGCACTGCAATTTCCTCTGCTGAGCGATATGAGTCATTGTCAAGTGTTTCCAATCTAGTTAGAACTGATAACCTTCTGTGTGAAAACGGTAGAGACTTCTGCCCAGAGGGGCGTCGCAAAGTTGACGTTTTATAGCTATTTACTTTGGCTTTAATATTAACAAGTGAACAAGCTGAAACAGTGTAATAATGTTGTTGTGTGTGAGGTTTTCAGACTCATATCCCTAGGAATTACTTTCAAATTAAATGATTATGCAGCACTAAAATGAACATCCAATGGTTCTACCCAAGTGCAATACGAGTACTAAACACCCAGTAGCTGTTGATGTGCTGTTCGGGTGTTTCGGTCGTTCCTGTGCAATAACTTGTCTCCACTGCTGCTGTTGTGCTCTCTGCTGCACATTCTTTATACCTGCTCTTTGTTAATATATTTATATTTTTACTTTTTATCCTTGTGTTGTTTTTTATCTATTTAATTTTTCTTTATACATGTGTATTTTGCACCACAGAGTTGTCTTTTGAATTTCGTTGTACCTTGTGTATAATGACAATAAAAACATTCTATTCTATTCTATTCTATTCTATTATGTAGTGAGGCTTCAATAAAGGATTTTTGGAACAATTAGTCATTAATCCATTTGTCAGTTAGTGAAAAATGTATCAGCAACTAGTTTACTTACGTCATTTATGATGCAGAACTGCTCCAAATTTTACTGGTTCACTAGTGTCTATCATGATCAGGGATTTTCCAACGTAGAGGATTTTTTGACCACTACCACTATTTTAAAAATTGAGAACTAATGTTTTAAAAAGCTTTGGTAACTAGAGCTTTATGTACTCGAACATAATAGACATTTCTGTTCATCAAATGGCAAGAAATAAGCAAATTCTGTCAGGTAACAGATATACGGTACCTGTGAAAAGTATTCACCCCTCTTGGAATTTTTCCCCTTTATTGCTTTTCAGCATTTATATAATTTGGCTTTTTGACACAACTTGACTGAAAAAAACTTGAAAAATGAAAACTGATTTCTACAAAGTAATGTCATTTGAGTAAAGTGGATGAACCTTTGGACGCAGGTGTTTAATCTCCATATGGCACGGTCAGTTTCTGAGGATGACCTGCTCGAGGCAGATTAATGTATGTCCCATATTCTTTCCATTTCTTAATGATGGATTTAACTGTACTCCAAAAGATATCTGGTGCTGCAATTTTCTTGTATCCATCCCCTGACTTATGCTTTTCAATACTCTTTTCACAGAGTTGCTATATGTGTTCTTTTGTCTTTATGGTGCAGCTATATCTAGGAGTACTGATTCACCAGTGACCAGACCTTCCATATATAGGTGTCTTTATACAGCAATCTCTGGGGTCATAAATCAAATGATTGGTTGATTAACAGAGAAATGAATAGTCATATAGAATAGAATAATAGAATAATCGTTAGTTGCAACCCTAAAATACAGGTCAGGGTGATGTTCAAGCAATTTGTATATCCAGCACATTTCTATGAAACTGGTGACAAACACTCAAAAGCATAATAACTGAATGTGATGGGATCAGGGCGTTGAAAAACCTGTGATGGCTACACCTACCTCCCACAAAACTTCAAAAACTCCAGACTTTTTCAAACCCTTTAATCGCTATTTGTCAACGCTGAAGTTACTGATAAAGATATAAGAGCAATTTGCATCAGTTTCAGTCTCAGATTCCACGAGCAACAATGAAGTAAAAATAGGTAACTTACAGTTCTTCAACACAATTTTGAATTCAAATTTTGTACAGGCATCCCTGTGTCCATCCTTTCCTGCTCTTCCTCTACAGGGAAAATTTTATATTTACTGCAGCGTTACTTTAATTTTACTCAAATGTATCGCAGTCTTTTCTTGACACATTGTACCAGTGAGTGGACTTCTGTTGGCGTGGTGTGTAGATGAGGAAAGATTTACAGCCTGCAACAAAAGTTCTTTGTTTGTAATCAGTTTCAGAGGTCATAGGTGATAATTCGAGCTAACTCAACTAAGTCCAGATGCTACGACTGAAACTACGAGGATAACCATGACCTGGATGACTGAGAATCTTCACAGACATGCCATAGGTGATAATGCGTAACATTTGGAGCACTGGATTGTACCCGTCTGTTCCCCTGAGGGCACTAAGTGTTCTACTAAGTGTCTGTTCGTCAGTGCAGATTCTGAGTCGTCTGTGTCTTTTGTTTGTGCGCATTCGTGGGGTTTACATATTGTGGTACTGCAATAAGGACTCTTTGTATATTTACTTTTACTTTCGACTCTCCTCTATTCTCCTTCTTGCTCGCTGTCGTCTTTCACGATGACACACCAACAGGAAATCGGTCATCCCACAATTTTCTAATTATCAGGTCTTATTGACAAGTTAACTGCAGATAGAATTTCATAACTAATCTTTAAAGTCAAACGTCGAGAAGATTTTTAACTATTGCAACTAATGATTTTTAAAACAGACCCCACAATGATGTTTTGGTCACAGGAACATGACATTTTCAGCCACAAGAAGAACAAAAACTCCTACAGCAGACTGTATGATACCCACAGAGCCCTGATCTAAACATCAATGAGTCAGTTTGAGATGACATTAAAAGACAGAAGCAACGGGTGCTGTTTTAAAGTAAACGGTACTGGAATGAGAGTAACAGCTTATAATGTCTGTGCTGCATGAATATGAGTTTAATACCTAAAATTCACACTGCAAAATGGGCATCATGCAAGTACCTTTTTGTACTCCCAAACACCTAGTAGTTTTGTCTGTGAACTTTGCTTTAATCAGTGCTGCGAGCCAAATTCACCAAACTGTTAACTGTGCATAACTGACACCCCCAAAATGGCCAGTTTCAAGAATAGTACCACAGAGTGAAAAGAGGAATTTCACACCAGAGCTCCAAGCCTTGCTGTCAGAAAACAGCAGGAAAATGATAAGAGGTTTATAGCAGTGTCAGCAATGTGTTACACAACCTGGAACAATGAAAAAGTATTATAGTAAAGCTGCCATTAACGTGCCATCAGAGCAGTGCCAGGCTGTGACAGACATAAAGACACACTGGTTCCCTAAAAGTGTCTGTCATGTGACAGAGAGTTATTACATTAGAGAATTTTATAGCCTGCAGTGGGAGATATTACATTAAGCAGAGGATGATACTGAACAGACACCCAGAGGAATATTCCATCAACATGCTGAACTGTATAACAATATGTTGCTGTGCCAAAATATGACCTCATTTTGCACTACTTTACTTGTCTATTGTACTGCTGTACACAAAAAGACAGCCAGACCATCTGCCATAGTGCATATTTTTTTGTCATTCCACCTACAGTCTGTACCTGAATATTGGGCTGTATCATCATCATTTGTACCAACAAAACCGTACAAAATAAAAACTCACCACGTTCTTGTGCATGACATGGGCAGATGTTTTTCTCATCTACCTGTAGCCTGTCTGGACTAAATGGATTGAGGGGTACAGATGTTTGCCAAATGAGCTACATATACAGCACTCTGTTGGCTAAGCTAGTCTAATACTTATCTTACTCCCTGACCGGGCAGCTCTTCTAAACAAACAGTTAAGTAAATTGCTGGTAGTGGGCAACCTGATAGCGGAGTGGTAGGCACATGTGCCTTCAGCAGTGAGTCATTATTTCGATTCCCAGCTGGCAGGACATTAACAGTACTACTACTTTCCATTTCATGCTTCCTGTTTCTCCTCACTGCTCCTATATGACTAAATCTTGTTTTATCATGGTTTCAAAGTCAACTGATTTTTGGTTTTATTGGGTTTCATTGGTGCTGGTATTTTAAACTTGGACAGAACAGGAGAGAGAGGGGGATGGCTTATGTAAAAATATAAATTATGTACAAGTTACTGTAATCAAATACAATTAGACTTGCACTTAGCCCCATCATGTCATGCTCACTTTTCGCTGGTACTGCCAGTGACAGTGAGAAGTTGATGTAAGTTAACCAAAGGTATTCTTTGAGGTCATAGTGTGGCAGTGTTCACCTTCATTCACGCACTGTGCTTGCATGTGACAGAATAAGAAAGCAGTTTCCTTTGTTTAATATGACAGGACATTGATAAGGATTAAAAATGTTCAGCTTCCTCTCTCAGGATGCCAGTGGGTGGTGATCTACAATACAGGGAAAACAGGTATTTTGGATTGGCCCACTCCAAATGGAAAAAAAAAATCTGTGCTGCATCAAAATTAGAACCTCCTCAGAGGAACCTCATCAAAAAATGTGGCTCCTGACATTCATGTAGCTTTTGACTAGGAATAATCATCTTGTGAGTTGATTAAGTACTTATTGAATTGCTGTGAACTGTGGAGATTCAAATACAGACACAAGGAAAACAAAAGAAATGCCACAAAACATTAATACCATCATGCCTCTTTCAGAAATGACTCTTCCTAGTGTGTCCTAATTTAGTATCGGAATATAAAATGAGGGTCACACTACCAGCTGTCCTCAACGATGACTAGAATACACTACAATTCCGTATGAATGGTGAATATTAAACATAAAAATATGATAAGGGATGCCAAAACATGAGAGTATCTCATGTTTGTAACTCACAATATGTAACCCAACCTTTTTCTAAGAAGGTAAAAATTTCAGAGGTTGGAACGTATATCTGCAAAGTCTTTTCAACAAACCTGACCTGCTCCTCTCATCACAATACTTTAGCATTACAGTTCCTGTGTACAATGAAGGGGAAGCATTGTACACAGGGGAGACATTGTACCCAGGAACTGTAAGTATTACAGTTCCTGTGTGCAATGCTTCCTCCTCTGTGGAGGCGGAGGATGAAAGGATGGATGAAAATGAAAATGAAATTTAAACTGATGAGTCCAGCTTCCTCATGTCATGTAAAAGGGCTCATCTGGCAACAATCTGTACCAGCAGTGGATGATGTATTTGTATACAACAGCTTCTTGGAAAAAAAACAGTTGTCCAATCGTATGCCTTCTTTCACTTTTGCTCTTTACATCATACAGGAAATGATGCACCCACACATTTAATCTGTTCTTATCTGTTAATTATTGCCTTGTCAAACTTTATAATGTGTTCCTGTGAGAATCATCATTTTATTCAGCCATATTTATCATGTCTATCTATTAGAGGGATCTTTTTTGTTTTGTAACAGCAGCAGCAGGGATGCAGGGGAAGCATTGTACACAGGAACTGTAATGCTAAAGTATTGTGCTGCTCCTCTCATCACAATACTTTAGCATTACAGTTCCTGTGTACAATGCTTCCCCTGCATCCCTGCCTCCACAGAAGAGGAAGACTCAATAACATCCAAATTACTGCTATTGTTTTTTGTTTCCCCAGAAACCCTAATGACATTTTGAACAAGTCACTTTATTGACCAAGAAAATGAAAATGAAAATGTAAGTTTATGCTCATCTAAATTTAAACTGATGAGTCCACCTTCCTCATGCCGTGTAAAAGGGCTCATCTGGCAACAATCTGTACTCCTTAATTCCATTTTTATGCAAAGGAAGATACTATTGACAATGCTATTAACTACTATTCTATTATTTAACTACACATACAATAGGAGAGGAGAGGTTGCTTTCAAGGAGCTACATTCTCATCTACAGACTGTTCAGGAAAAAAAAGCTGATATGTTCAACTGACCTTGGAGGTAAAACTCAGAGACAAGATTTACTATATAATGACTGTTTAGAAATGCAGACACAGAAGGTCTGAAAAAGAGTTCTGCTTATGAAATCTACATCTGCTTAGCCTGGGATTTTTCCTGTTAGTAATCTTTCGGTCCTTCACCCCTGGAAAGCATCACAGCAGAGTTGCAGACTAAATCCTGCCTCTTATTGTTGATCCGTCACAGCTGGACTGGATGTTTCTCCCTTTCGTCCTCTAGATGACCATTAGGGCCCAGAGTACCAAAAGTTCTGACTGATCTGGTCAGCTTTTGATAAATCTTTGCAATCTTTTTTTATTTTATTTATTTTTTTAGGTATTACTGCTATTTTTTGGCAATGTTAAGTGTGATTTGATATAAACCCTTGTTTGAAAGTGGATCTACTCCTAATGGAAAGCTGGCAGGGTTATATGGTCAGCATTAAAGTAATAAAACTTCAACTGCTCAGGAGATCCCTAAAAATCAAAGCGCCCGAATAAGACTTTCTCTTTAAACAAAGA
This sequence comes from Chromis chromis, assembly GCA_900302755.1. Classification (NCBI taxonomy): domain Eukaryota; kingdom Metazoa; phylum Chordata; class Actinopteri; family Pomacentridae; genus Chromis; species Chromis chromis. The sequence goes on from OMNN01071377.1 coordinate 25,902, forward strand.
AAATAATAGAGTGAAAATAAGACTGTTCAAGCATGTCAGTAAAACGTCATACTCGACTGCACAAGCAGCCCTGCATGGCTGAACATGTGGCTATTTTCATTGAGGTATGTTACTATCAACGTACGATGATCACAAATATACACATGAGATTCTAAAGTGTTGACTGATTATAACTCCAAAGAAAACTACTGACTCAGAAATCTTGTGTTCATACCTCTGAGGGGATGTCCCAGACAAGCCTCTGAGGGTGGGGTAGTGAGCGCTCCACTTCGCCTTTACAGTGTCCGTCCTCAGTGTAGCCCAGCTGGAAGGCATCTGTGGCCAGGGTGTACTGAAAAGTGAAATGCAATTACACAATTACTCATTAATTTTTACATGTTCATCAAATTAGTTTTCTCTCCGTCACTTGTACAGAGACTCTGAGAGGTCATGGTTGGGGATTTTGTATCATAGTAGCATAATAATAAAATAACAAGGGGATGCAAGTTAATCTAATTCTCTACAGTGGAACCAGCTGCTGTGATGACGATAGTAATGGGAACTGTTGCAACATTAACAGCTAAAATCCAGTCTTAGAGATAACAATGGATGATGTTGTACGTGATTCATTTCATGGTAACCCACTGACAAAAACTAAATAACTAAGTAGCTGGAACTTTGTGTTGCATGATCAAGTTAAAGACTGGTCAGTTCGGAAATTTCCACTCCCCCTCTAGATGGAAATGTTTTACACCTGTAGGAGTAGCGCCTCAGCAGACCCACATAGTGGCTGGAAAGTAAAATGTGTACAATAAATGGGTAATTTTCCATTTGAACTCGGGTGGCCCATGCCATCAGCAGTGGATGTATGATGTAGTTGTGTACAACAGCTTCTTGAAAAAAAAAAACATAGTTGTCCAATTGTATGCCTTCTTTCCACTGCTCAGTAGACCATCACTTGTGCTCTTTACATTATACAGTAAATGATGCACCCACGCATTTAATCTGTTCTTATCTGTTAATTATTGCCTTGTCAAACTTTATAACGTGTTCCTGTGAGAATCATCGTTTTATTCAGCCATATTTATCATGTCTAACTATTAGAGAGATCTGATCTCTGTCTCTCCATTTCTAAGACCCCCCGCATTATTTCTTTTCGCAACATAAAGAATATTAACCTGGACTCCCTCTCCTCCTGCATTTCCACCTTGACTCTGGACTCTTCTTCCACCCCAGATGACCTCGTCTCCTTATACAATAACGGGCTCAGTAATATTCTCAACTCACTTGCCCCCGTCAAATCTCGTTCTGTTTTCTTTTCTCGGTC
>OMNN01071379.1:0-10541 GCA_900302755.1 Chromis chromis
GATGATTATTATTTTTTATATATATATACAGTATATATAGATAATTGAATTAGGGAATTTGAGTATAACAGTATTTATTTCCCATGATTTTTCAGTCTTTAGGATTTATATAACCCATAAATCATAAGTATTTTAATTAGAAATACGTATTAATTCTAATAGAACTGTCAAAAAATTGAGTGTGTCATTGCACCAATGCCTGTTTTTGACCACTTGCTGAATTTTTATCCACATTTCAGGTTTTTCTCCCATTAAGATCTGAGATTCTGCTTGTTTTCTACAAGTATGCAGGTTTTCTAACATTCAGACAAGTAGGAGTTCAGCCGTTTGTGGCCAATTACAGATGTGAAAGGCAGTTTTGATGGATTTTAGAGCGTGGGATGGATCCAGATTTAGAAAACCTTAGCATAGTGTTGAGTGTCTGCTTCACTCTTGGGTGGCTTCAGGGTTGCAAATCTTGAAATATTAATTATGCTGAATTATAACCTTCACCTTTCTACACACAAAAGGAAATAATGAGAAACTTTTAAGTGGGGTTTACAAATATAGGTAGGTTTTAATTTACTACACTGTGACATCTGTATGCAGTCTGCAACGTATTTATGTGTTGACATATATTTATATACATAGTGCATGCGTCATAGGTAGTACCATTGTTTGCATGGACGTATGTAAATGTGTGATGTACTTCATTTTTTATTTCTTTCATTTTGTGTTTTAGCAGATTTAGCTCCTGAACAAGCTATTCTTAATTAAAAATGAATGTGTCTAAATAATCCATCTAAGTAATCCCTTATGAAAGGCTGTGCTCCTGCATGACTGGACACAAAAACAAACCTGAACTCCAGCTCACCTCTCCTTCTGTCTTCACATCGATTCGGTGGCCGCGGCTAATATTAAGCAATAAACTAAAGACGGAAAATGTGAGGCAGAGCTGCCCTTTTCTCTTTAATTCACTTGGCCATTCACACATCTGTTCACGTCCCCCCTTACCTTCTCAGCGCCCATTAAGACTGGAGCCTTGCTTTTTGGGCAGCTCAACATCATCTTAATGCAATTCAAAGACCTACATTCTCCTCCAGAGTTGCCGTGGCAACAAAGTTTTTCCCCCTCCTTGAGATGCTGAAAGATCAATAGAGTATCCTCGACGGTGTGGCAGGAAATGCTCTGGCACAGATGGTCCTCTGAGAAACCATGAGCTTTGTGGCCTAGTTAGCATCTGAATACTAAAACAATCAAGCAAGGTCACTATTATATTGAAATTAACTAGTGCTACTGACACTCATGTGGGAATCTATTACACGGAAAGTGTGATGTGCACTGCTGTAGCCTGGTGTATAGTTTCAGCTTTCCCAGTGTCTTTAAAAATGGAATTTGAAGAATTAATTTAGACAAGGCGGTCACACTCTGCTGCCAACAATAAAGGAGCGTTGCTAAATAAATAAATTCTCTCTAGGGGGCTTGGAAATGTTCTCACACAGTGTACCACCTAGTCTGTGTTTTTGCACAAGGAGGTAGTTAAGCCTCAGTATAAATGTGACTGATCACAGAAAATGACTGGGTGCGTGTTCTGTTTTGATTGCTCTATCTTGGAATAGGAAGTTATGGCTCAGCCTGCAGAGTCGGTGCAGATGAGATGGAGGTGTCAACACAAACCAGGCAAAGGTCTGAGTTCAGTGTCTCTTTTAAATGCAGTCTAATGGTCTGGTGTAATGTAGTATATAGTTGAAGTAATTCTGATCAGAAGGCTTTGATAAACTTTCACACAGGTTTGAACTTGTGCTTCAAACTGTTCCTCTTCCCTCAGAAAATGACATCATACAAGCCCATATTTTAATGAGTGCTGTGATTGGACAGCAGTATTTCATAGCTAACGAGGTGCCCTGTTGTCTGTCAGACAGTAGCCGGCCAGCCAGCAGTGTGCGCGTGTGCATGTAAGCGTGCACGTGTGTGCAAGAGAACGAAGAGGGAAAAGCAACTGAGAATTTTCATTGCTGGCCAGCAAATGCAACAGGGGTTGATGTAAAATGACAGCAGAGCACTCGCAATTTCTTACTTTCTCTCACTATTTTGAGCACACAACAACTCTCATCAGATCAAGTCCAAGGTGTGCAAAAAACAGTCTTTGTGCAAAGCATATGGATAAGGTAAAACTTGGGAGATGGAGGAAGAGCGTGTGGCTCATACTTTTTTAATGAATTTTGACATGTGGCATTTAAAATATTCCACGAATTTCACCGCAGGCATTTTTAAATCAAATTTAATTTAGGGCTATTGGTACTCTGAGCGTTAGATGCTTTTGCTGTTGGCACAATGGGGGACAAAATCAGTGGTGTTAAGGACGTCAGCACCTCCTCAACATGGTGGAACACAGATAAAGGGCCTCTAAAATTAGTCATGACAAATTGGATAAAGCTTCACAAATGGTTGAAAAACAGGCATTCTTTTTGACTAAAATCCACAGCCAGCTATTTCCCGAATGAATTAAAATTATGATTCTGGTCTACTGAAACAGAGACATTGCTGCTGTTTGACATTCTGTATCTGGTCAGGAAGGGTCACCATGTGTGGTGGTGGTGGTCAATCTCTAAAGCTACACTGTAAAAAAAAATATTATTTGAGCTGTAGTTGAAGTAAAGTCCTGTTTCAAATGAATGCCATTTGTCTTTCTGCTGTGGTGAAGATTACTTTTGTGGATTCTATCAACTTGAAATTACATTTTGGTCCCTTAAATTGGTATTGTAATTTCAGCAAAAGTGCAATAATTAGGTTTACTGCTCTTTTGGCATTGTGCAATTTTTTTATGCTGCAACTGAATCGCCATTTTCTTCCACTAGGATTACACAGTAAAGAAAAGCTAAGATTAGATTAGATTCAACATTATTGTCATTGCACTAAGACAACAAAAAAGCAGTTTAGCATCAAATCAGAAGTACAAAAGCAGCAGTAAAGTGCATTATACACAGTGTGGGTGTGCACAGTATAAACATATTGAACAGTATTGACAGAGTGCTACGAACACACTAGTATAACAAATGCACAGTATATAAATATAACAGCTGTAGATGTCAATAATATATATTTAGATTAGATTATTTATAATTTCAGTATGAGCTGTATAAACAGTATGAACAGTATGAGATATATATACAGAGAATGAACAGTATAAACAATACGGACAGTGGATATGATAGGAGATGGAATATATATGCAGTAGAGTAAAAGGAAAGTATAATAACAAAATCATGATTTCATTTTATGTTTGGATAAAGCAAATACAGAATTTGAAAAAAAAAATGGAAATTTCAAAAGTTACAGTGATGCTCATTTTAGAGGAATCAAGTGATTGAAGTATTTTGAACTCAAACCAGTGGCATTATCATTACTTGTTTACTTAACGTGGATGAACTGAATTCAGATGCATAATTTAAGTTGGTCCAACCGTTCTCTTTTTTCAGTGTAGAGATGGAAAAGTCAGGTACGATGGTGTTTTGTATCTGCTGGAAGACATCCCGATTAAAATAAGCCGTCAGTGTCATGGCTGTGCATTTCTGCCATGAAATTTTCATGGAAGAAACTTCTAAATATGACATTTTGATACATGGAGGTGAATTTTTAGGGGTTCAATCAATGACCGGAGAGGGACTTTCATCAACATTAACAGGATCTCTCATCTTCAGTGAAGCTTAAAGCATCAGCAATCAAGATCGATGCCAAAGAGGGTAAAACCGCTGGCAATATGGCATCAGCACATCACTGTTTGTGCTCCACTGGGGTCTCTTACGGTTATTACAGCCAAGGATCACTTTTTACCCCTGTCACCACAGGCGTGTTCTCTCAGAGCCTGAAATCAATAGCTCTAAATGGGAATCAGAGTATCAGAACATCCTCAAAACCTGAGAATCACCCAATAATGCCTCCATTGGATGAGCTTCAAAACAAGCTGCATCCCCACTGTTTTCCCCTTTACTTTTCGCTGCTGGGATTTACATGACAGGTTTCTGTAAAAAATCCTTGAGCACTGTTGACAAGCGCCCTTTTCCTTTAATTCTCCACCCTGATGTGGAATTCAGGGCAAGAAAAACACGCAAGCCCTGTTATATGATGGAAATGCACATGGCATGGTTACCTAATATAAGAAAACTGCCCTGTGATCATTCGAGAAATTATACGGTCCAGCGGTGATGCAGCCTGGTGGCACAAAAAAACATTCTGATATTTCCATTAAAAGGCTACAGAGACATGGGCTTCTCACAGCGTTGGCGCAGCCTTTCATCATCCCAGGTGCCATTATTTCAGAAAAGCTTCATTTCATTTTGTGATTGATACCTTGCTGGCAGTCTCAGCAATCTTGGTCAGATTCTAGCTTTTTTTTGCAGCAGGCTCTCATAAAGGCTATGATCCTATTTATTAATTCAAAGATCTCTATTTTTTACTCAGTGTCTCTCCTGTTTCCCTTTGTCTGTCTCTCACACAGGACCTGGAAACCCAATCAACAATGGACCGGCTGGTTCTGTGCATGCTGCTGTGTGCAGCTCTGGTAAAGGGATACAACTGCCCTGGCCGCTGCATCTGCCAGCACCTCTCCCCTACCCTGACCCTGCTCTGTGCTAAGAACGGTCTGCTGTTCGTGCCCCCCACCATCGACCGCAAGACTGTCGAGCTGCGACTCACCGACAACTTCATCACCATCATCCGCAGGAAAGACTTTTTCAACATGACCAGCTTGGTCCACCTCACGTTGTCCCGCAACACCATCAGCCAGATCACGCCTCACGCCTTTTTTGGGCTGCGATCCCTGCGGGCGCTCCACATGGACGGAAACCGCCTCAGCGTTATAAAAAGCGACCACTTCAAAGGCCTCATCAACCTGCGCCACCTCATCCTCGGGAACAACCAGATCCACCACGTGGCCCCCACCTCCTTTGATGAGTTTGTTTCCACCATAGAGGATTTAGACCTTTCCAATAACAACCTGCGCACCCTTCCCTGGGAAGCTATAGCCAGAATGATCAACATAAACTCGCTCGCATTGGACCACAACCTGATTGACCACGTTGGAGCAGGAACTTTTACACTGCTCACTAAACTAGTCCGCCTGGACATGACCTCTAACAGGCTGCAGAAGCTGCCGCCAGACAGCCTGTTCCAGCACGCTCAGGTCCTGTCTGATGCCAAGGGCGCCGGCTCATCCACTCTGGCTGTGAGTTTTGGCGGAAACCCTCTTCACTGTAACTGTGAGCTGCTGTGGCTGCGCAGGCTGACAAGAGAGGATGATTTAGAGACCTGTGCCTCACCAGAGCACCTCATGGACAAATACTTCTGGTCCATCCAGGAGGAGGAGTTTATCTGTGATCCTCCGCTTATCACCAAACACCTTTCCACTAAGCCCTACGTGATGGAGGGACAGGGAGTGACTCTTAAATGCAAAGCTGTGGGTGATCCAGACCCAGATATTCACTGGCGGTCACCAGACGGCAAGCTGGTGCATAATAATTCCCGTACCATCCTCTATGATAATGGCACCCTTGATATTCTCATCACCACACTGAAGGACAGCGGGGCATTTAATTGTGTGGCGTCCAATGCTGCAGGCATCGCTACAGCTGCTGTTGAGATCAACATGATCCCCTTACCCTTGTTTGTTAACAACACAGGCCACATGCGTGAGGACCCCGGTCTCTCAGACATCACCACCTCCTCCAAATCTGGCAATGACACCAAGGGCCATGACAAGCAGGACAGAAGGGTGATGGTCAGTGGGGTGATGGTCAGTGAGCTGACCTCGTCCTCTGCTGTGATCCGCTGGCCGTCCGAGCGCCACATTCCCGGCATCAGGATGTACCAGATTCAGTACAACAGCACAGCAGATGATACTTTGGTGTACAGGTAAGTCATAGTGGAGGCGGGATGGATGGTGGGAGAAAAGGGTGGTACAGCAGGGACATGTGGAAAGGTGAGACATCTGGAGTTACCATCTGCTGAATGACACAACAGTCCATTATGGCAGATTGACAGATCCCAAAGATGCAGAATGATTAAGTATGTGCAAAAATAAGCAGAACTCCTATAGTGTAGTTGAGGGACTAAACTGAGGAGGCATTTTTCCATCAATTAAAACACATTAAATGCACTGTTATTTGCAGAAATTGTACAGTACACTTAAAGTCTTTGCATTATCAGTAATTGAATTTAACTCTCTGATTGAATGCTTGTAGATTGTTGCAAGCAGTTGAATAGATTGTGAGTCCAGCACTGTAAAGGAACACGTTTTTTTCAGCATCATTAAAACATAATATGACTACAACATTAACACGAGGGCCAACTATTTCTCTGCATGTAACTGTTTGTATCATTAGCAACCGTTCGCAATAATTGGTTGCAACACAAAGTGTGATTAGATGTTGATAGACTCAGTTGTAGTGTTGCAAGACGTATTCAGATCATTTACTCACTGTAGGTTAAAAATAGCAATACTACACTATTAAAAAACTATTTACAAGTAAAATCCATTCAGTTTGGGGACCTTTAAAGACTCACAAGATACATCTGAGGGCTTGCGAGAGGATTAATAAGGTTTTGGTAATCAAATAAGTATTGACTTTTTTGTGCTTTTCTGAAATAGTATTTTTTGTACGGGGTCACCAATTAAGAAAATCACTGGCTTAATCAATATTTCCCTTTAAAATATTGTGGAATAGTGGACACATTGTTACTAATAGAGCAACGCAGTGCTGAAGTGGTTAACACACAGAACAAAAAAGTTGTGGGTTTGCACCTGCTCATCTCCTGGAGCTTTTCTGTGTAGCGTGGGTTTTCTGCAGGTGCACTGCCTTTCCCCCAGGGTCCAAAGACATGCATGGCAGGTTAATTAGTGATTGTAAATTAGCCACATGCATGATTCTCTGTCACTTTGTTTGTCCAAGGTGTACTCCACCTTGGACTGCCAGGACCCTCTGCATGATAAAATGGATGTTGCTAATGGATGGATCTCAATGAAATATTATCAAAACATTTAGGTCGAAGTGCCTTTTTAGCAGAATGGCCCCAATCGGTGTTCTATTATTATATTACTAAATCATTATTGTTGGTAATTTAACCCTCTGAACCCCAAAATCCACCAGCAAATTTGAAATGAACGTTATATTTTTTTTTTTAAACTCCAAAAAACACCATATATCAGAGCCTGAAACCATAAAAGCAGAAATGATCATCAGATTTCCAACTTTCTGACTTTGCTTAAACCATTCATTTGTGATGAGCCATTGTGATGTAAAAGTTAACCAAATCATATCTTAAAATCAGATTTCATCTTGTACTATACTCTACTCTACTCTACTCTACTCTACTCTACTCTACTATACTATACTATACGACACGATACAGTACTATACAGAGGAGATGCTTTCGTGTTTTAATGATCACTTTGTTGCTTCTGGGTCCTTGTTTGATCCCACAAAATATTCACATAAACCTCCTCAGCCATAAGTGAACAAACCTCGTCTCACATTTTTTCTTTTTGTCCCTTCACAATTTCAGAAGTGTCAAAGGCCCTTAAACTTCTAGATTCAACTAAATCAGCTAGTCCTGATGATCTAGAACCCCATTTTTTAAAACTTGTGGCAGATTTTATTGCCTCCTCATTAACCCATCTATTTAATCTGTCTTTGTCCACTAACACTATTCCTCAGGTATGGAAATCGGCTTATGTTGTACCTTTGTTAAAGGGTGGTGACCCCTCCAATTTAAACAATTATCGACCTGTCTCCAAGTTATCTAGCCTGGCCAAAGTTCTGGAATCTTTAATAAGTGCCCAACTAAAAGAATTCCTCACTGCATCAAATGTTTTAAGTCCGATGCAATCTGGATTTAGAAAGCAACATAGCACAACAACAGCAGCTTTGAAAGTTTTAAATGACATCATGGGATTTTTGGATAATAAACACCACTGTGCTGCCCTCTTCATTGACCTCTCTAAAGCCTTTGATACTGTGGACCACACTGTTCTAAAACAAAAACTACAGAGCATTGGATTGTCTAACTACACTGTTGGGTGGTTTGAAAATTATCTTACAGATAGGACACAGTGTGTAAAGGTTCAGAACCAAAAATCTATTTTTTTAACAGTATCTTCTGGTGTACCTCAGGGTTCGATTCTTGGCCCTCTTCTTTTTATTATTTATATAAGTGATTTAGCTAAAGCGGTCAACAATGCAAGTGTGCACCTGTATGCAGACGATACAATCTTATATACATCGGCGCCCTCAGCAGAACTTGCCATATCCCAACTTCAAATGGCTTTTAATCATTTACAGAGTGCTTTTTATCATTTAAATTTGTTTTTAAACTCAGACAAGACTAAATACATGCTCAGGGTTCCCATGCGTCCTGGAAAACCTGGAAAATGATTGACCAATTTTCCAGTCATGGAAAACATGGAAAATAAGAAAAAAGGTCACATGTCCTGGAAACGGCTAAGTTATCCTGGAAAATTATTTATCCTCCCCCTGCCAATGCAAATGGGTTAAAAGTTATGCACATGCATGTCTGTTGTCACCTTATGCTCTGGGCAACATTAAGGCATAGCGCTTCTCTGCTTCTAGCCGGCGCAGCGCCTCACTTGACGCTACCAGCCAATCGAATTTCTTCCGCTTAGAGCAGTTCTGCAACCCAGTTCTTCCAATTGACTTTGTCGCTACATTTAGTGACTTTTCAAAACTAGAGACAAAACTGGCGACTCTAAGTTGAAAAGTATCGCTAGTATTGATCCGCGAGTGTGAGGGTTTTCTCTCCCGTGGGCGGCCACAGGATGCTCTCTGTCCTCCGTTGAGTGACAGGCAGAGGAGAATAGTGGGCGTGCCGTTTACTGAGTTGGCTGTGCGCTGTGATGCAACGTATCTCTGATTTCAGTAGAGCGGGAGCTTCAAGGTAATGACAGTTGACAGGTAATCTTAATGGGCCACGTTTCACTCAGTATTTCACACTTGTTTTATTGTCTGACAATAGAAACAGAAAATAAGTGAATGAAAACAACATTAGGAATTCTGTTGTATTACTATGTGCACAGATAGATGGAGAGAAGAAGTTAGAGAGATTAACGACTTTTCATGTTGACTTAATCTCGTTAATTTCCAATGAAAGTAGTTGTCAACAGAGTGAGATGCGCACAGAGACCACAGGGAAGAGGGGCCCCCTTAAAATGAGAAAAGTAGGCAGTGAAAACTGTAACTATTACATGTTCATTTGAACCACTGGCATGGGAGTAGTAGTCCTGGGGGAACTAGGGGAGACCGGGACAAGATGAACCAGAGGGTGAATTGTCACGGCTACTGTTTACATGTCATTGTGCACATTATTTTCCTCACTGAACTAAACTTTACCCTCTTAAACCCTGATCAGCAAATTAAGCTACATTTGGGCATATTCTGGACACATCTGGCATATTTAGGGCTATCTTTTGGGACACTTGGGGGAGGGGCACATTTTGGCATTTTATGATCTGATCACATTTTTGAACATTTCAGGTATATATTGGCATACCAAGGGCACATTTTGGTATTTTTCAGGTTCATTTTTGGAATTTCCTGGGCATATTAAGATACATCTTGGCATACTAAGGGCACATTGTGGCTTCATTCTGTCATTTTCTGGACACATTTTGTTACAGTTGGAGTACATTGTGGCATTTTTGGTCATATTTTTGCATTAAATTCTCCAGTAGGTCAGCGGCGCCATATTAGGCTCCATGTGGGCTTAAGAGGTTGAGGGAAAACACATTATTTCTTTTAGCTGTAATGAACAGAGACCATTGGGTCTTAATGTAATTTACACACATATACACATTTTTTTTGGGCCAAATAAGCATTGCATGCAGTTCAAATGGAATAAAAATACATAAATAGGGAGATGTGTAAAAAAAGAAAAGAAAAAAGAGTTGTGCAGTAAACTGAGATGAAACAAAGGAAATTGTCTTTCAGTGATTTACTGAAAATATACAAATATTTTTAAATTAAGTGCTCCAGAGAAAGTAAGACAGAAGAGAAAGTTGAGTTGGGAATTGCCCAATTGAACATTGTTAGTCCAGTTTGTCAGGCTAATGAAGTGCTACGCTGTAATCTGTGGGTGTGTTTACATTATTCTATGATATATTTGTCATAATTATTTTTCATAGATAAATTATAGCCATAGACTGCACATCAAATGTCTGAGTAATAAACATAGAAACAATCTGGGTAAATGCAAGTTACAACTGTAGTAAATAACACTTCCAAAGAATGAGGGGGACGGGAATGTTATTAGTGTATGATGTGATAACTTGACGTGTCTGTAGTGGCTGAAAATGTCTTGGAAAAGTAATGGGCCCGTGTTCACAAAGAATCTTAGTCCTCTAAGACAGCTCCTAACTTTGCCTAAAAAACTCCTAGCAAGGAATCTTAGCTTAAGAGTAATTCACAAAGCTCCTGAGAGCAACTCTGAGCAAGGAGGGGACAGAAACTTTTATCTTAGTGAGGAGTTGTGGTTGACCCCGTTGCTAGGTATGA